>JARQOC010000002.1:463018240-463108301 GCA_033576535.1 Allobates femoralis | reverse complement strand
AACCATTACACAGTACATAGTAGGAACACATAAATAAGATTATTTTAGCACAGGAACATTTTTTTTAACACATACAATTGTGTAAATTATTATCATTCCAAGATCTATTCATTAAAATGAGCCTTGTTTGTAGGGGATGCCTCTAACTCTCTCAATGTGTTGGAATTGCTTTTGGTGAACAAATGGGCCTAGTATGCTCAGGATCTGTCCCGATTCTTATGCTTTATAATACTCCATCCACTCTTATTTTATTTAGGGGGTTCATCCTCATCAGCATTTTGACTGGATTCTCCTTTCCCCGCCATTTCCCAGCATTCACTGCTCCTTCTACTATTCAGCGGCTTGCCTTTTCTGACCTTAACCCCTTCACGACCCATGACGTTGTACAACGGTAAGGGGGGCTTGATGTGAGTTCCGACGCGGAGCTCACATCAAACACCCGAAATCTCAGCTGATCTCATCAGCTGCGATGTCGAGGTAACAGCCCCGGTCAGGTTCGGGAGCCAATCGGTGCTGTTAACCCTTTTGGATCCTGCTGTCAATCACTGACAGTGGAATCTAAAGGCGCTGCGGCGGGCAACGTGCTGATCCCAGCCTGCACCGGAGATCCCGCGATAGTATCACAAGTTCTCCGGCAGTCACGTGACAGCTCGGGGTCCTGGCTTGACCCCGGAAACTGTCACTGAGTACTTCCGGGTCGTGGTTGGCAAGCACTGCCAACCACACACAGTCAGCGATTCTGAGAGATACAGATGAGCTGCTGCTCATCAGTATCTCTCAGAAGCGATCGGACTGTGCAGCAGGGTGCATCTCTATGGGGCAGTTTAAAACTAAGAATGAATTAAAAATAAAGTATTTAAAAACATGTAAAAAAAAAAAAAACACAAAAGTTCAAACCACCCCCTTTTTTCCCCATTCACAATAAAAGTATTAAAAAAATAAAAAAAAATACACGTTTGGTGTCACCGTGTTCAGAATTGCCCAATCTATCAACATATAAAATCAATTAAAGGGAACCTGTCACCTCCTTAAAGCCACCTAACCTATCAATACATGTCTCTGCACTTTCCTATTACCATTATAACCATCCTTCTCTGTGCTAAATGCTTGTTTTCAATGTTGTAAAAAACATTTTATACTTGCTCATTAGGATGATAATGAAGCTGGGGCTATATCCAATAGTCCCCTGGGCGTAATGGTTTGCAGCCACCATGATCCTTTATCACGCCCCGATGGGCTTCTGCTATGCAGGCTCTGCCCTCCTCCTCTCTGTCAGTCACAGCATGCAAATCATTTGTCCTGACATCAGCTCCAGATTCCTGGGCCAGAGATGAATCTTATTACAATATTATGCCCATCGGGGCGTGATATTGTAATAAGATTCCTCTCTGGCCCAGCCTCTCTGTGCTGCTTCTGCTGTGCAGTTTCTGCCTTTTTTCCCTCTGTCACTCACAGCATGCAAATCATTTGTCCTGACATCCGCTCCAGATGCCTGCCCTGACAAAGCATAAACAGCACAGCAGGAGGCGGCACACAGACAGGCAGAGGGGGAGGGAATGGCCAGTCAATCAAACTACCTTCAACCACAGTGACTGCCTCCATTGCTTCTAAGTTTTACAAAGGCTATATCTCGGGGTACACAGCACACGGACACATGGGGGACCCCTTCCCTGAATTCAGCAGACATGCTGCATTCAGTGCTGCATTTCAATTGCCATGCAGCAGGGGGGTGACAGGTCCTCTTTAATGATAGCCGTAAACTACGTAACGGAAAAATGATCCAGACGCCAAAATTAAGTTTTTTTTGGTCACCGCACCATATCTATAAAATGCAATAATAGCTTAAGACGCAAAAAATAAGCCGTCACACAGTCCCAGATCCTGGAAAATGAGGACGCTACGGGTTGCAGAACATGGCTCAAAAAGTGTGATTTTCTTCTTCTTTTTCTCCAAACTTCTGAATTCACCACTTTGATACCAGTAAAGGTATACATGTTTGATATCTACAAACTCGTGCCGACCCGATGCATCACACAGTCATGTCGGTTTTCCCATATAGTGAACATGGCGGCTAAAAAAAGTCAAAAAACAAACGTGTCATTGCACTTTTTTTGCAATTTCACTGCACTTTACCTGTACACTCTATGGTAAAATAAATGATTGAATCTGAAAGTGCAACTCATCCCACAAAAAACAAGCCGTCATATGTCTATATTGACAGACAAATAAAAAAATGATGGCTCTTGGAAGCAGGGGAGCAGAAAACGAAAAAGTCCAAGGTCATGAAGGGGTTAAAGTCTAACTCGGTGTCATGCCTGTATGCAGGTTGATGAGTTGGCACCAAAGGATGACACTTTGGGGAGATTCTTCCAGTGGAAATTGTGTTGTGTTATCTGTGAGTGGTTGCACTGAGCACTTTTAGTAATAAGTATACTATTCATGTAGTAAACACATTTCCAGCCAGTGGAAGATTTGTCAACTTCAGCATATCTTTGAAATGTCTGGAGGGCAAAAGTGGAATAACAGCATGGCAAATGTGTCACATTGGCAATGACTGTACAAACATTCGTTACAACCCAGAATGTATTTACCTATCTAGCACAGGAATGGGCAGCCTCAGGCCTCGAGGGCCGCACACAGTGCAGGTTTTCTGTATATATTTAGCATTTGACAGTTGGTAATTTAATCTCCTGCACAGGTGATGGTTCCAACTGTCAAATGCTAAGGAAATACAGAAAACCTGGACTGTGCGGCCCTCAAGGCCTGGAGCTGCCCACCCCTGATGTAGAATGTTTCACATAGTGTCTTGTAGTAACAAATGTTCACATAGTTTTCCAAGAACATGAGATATACAGTGATATTATGGTGCTTTCTGTACTCTGACCTTATATGACAAACACATGAAATGACTGTCATACTCTAGTTTATAGCTCTTTTATTACACCACCATACACCATATAGTATATCTGTAATCTTGCCTCAGGTTTAGTCGACTACACAGCACAGATGCTATAAATGATCAAACATGCACTGGCATAACTGGAAACAATGCAAAATCTCCAAAAAAAATGATGGTCCTGTCATGTGTTCTAACGCTATTAACCTTCAGAAGTAGGGTTAATCGCTTTAGAAAGGGTCTTGATCACTCTAATGAAAGTGCAGCTCTTGAGAGAAAATGAACTTTATTCCTCCCAGTAGTCACAGTCTTTTATTCAGTTTACAGCGAGTGGCATCCATATGGCAGCTGTCTCTGCAGTGCATTGGTGTAGAACAAACTGCCAGTCAGTGTCAGGGCCTACCTAAAACTGCTACTCACTTTGTACTGAGCGGTGACTGTGGCCGGAACAGCGTGCATGCATGTGTGAAAGCCAGCGGCTGTCGGGAGGAGTAAAATCCATTTTCTCCCAGGAGCAGAAATTTCAATAAGACTGCCGTACAATTAAGAGAATAGCTATTCTTCTTCTGGAGACTAATCCTTCATGCTAGCAGTGAGGAGACTTTTAGCCGCAATGCTCCTGGGAAATAGGCGAAGCAAACAAATTCTAGTGCCGCCTATTGGAAGTAGCAATCCTAAAAGTCAAAATTGACTGTCTTGCTACCTCAAGTAGGTGGCACTAGAGTTTGTCTACATCCTTCCTGAAGAGATAATTTGCATAGTTCCTAGAGGAGCAATGCGGCTATAAGTCTCCTCATTGCTAGCATGGAGGAATAGTCTCCAGAAGGACAATAGCTGTTCCCTTAAGGCGGCGTCACACGTATCAATATTGCGAGCGACATCGCCGAAAAGTGACGCATCAGCGATGTCGCTCGCGATATCGCAAGTGCATTGTGCTGTGTGACAGCGCGACGCAACTGCGATTTATCGCTGGTCGCAGGTTGACCGATTTACCAGCATGAACGTAAACCTGTCAATCTGCAACCAGCGATTAAGCAGGATCGCGCCGTCTGACACTGCAATGGCGATGTTGGCGACGATCCAGCCTATTCCGCAGTATTGCTGCGGATTGCTCACTGGGCTGATCCCAACCCAGCGAGCGATGGCTCCGCCCACATCGCTGCGGTATCACCGGCAACATCCTGCCGTGTGACACCAAGGCTGCGTTGTCGGAAGCGATCGTGCACCCGCGCATCGCTTCAGACATCGCAGCTTTGGTTGATACATGTGATGCCGCCTTTAGACTTGTCTCAGCCCCTCAAACAGCTAGATCAGATCCCATACTTTGTACTAATGAGGGGCAATCACCCCGAATACAGATTCGTGTTCTGATCTGGCACAAATCCGAAGTCCTATTTAAAGATTCGTTAAAGGGTCAATTTTGACTTTTAAGATTGCTACTTCCAATAAGTGGCACTAGAATTCGTCTACTTCCTCCCGGAAAGAAACAATTTGCCAGACAATTGTGTCTTGCAGAATAATTCTGTATCTGCAGGTAAATACCGTTATATGATGTGACAGGCTCTCTAAATATATGCATTGGTCTTCTCATATAGGCCCCACAGGATTCAAGGGCCCCACTGCGACTGCATCCCCTTTACTCACTGTAGTAATTCCCCTGCCAATGTGTCTCAAAAGTCATTGGAGAAAGTGAGGAGCCAGTAACATCACATTCTCTTGCATTTTGTAATAAGAATGATGTTGCCCTCTGCTGGTAGCAGCCGGTATCCCTAACAATGTCACAACAATGCGAAGACTTCCTGACTGTTGGGCCCCTCTGGTCATGTCATCTTCTACAATTCATATACATAATACATTATTTGACTGTCCATTTCAGCTCTGATGGTTATGTGATTGAAGTCTGTATCATTATAGTAAGTGACTATTTCAGCAGTGACTACCATCCACCCAAAGTTTTTCTGGCACTGCTAGAAATAGTATTTTTAATTTCACCTGTAATATACTTTGCTGCATTTGTATCTATCAATTTCATAATATTTTTTTTATTATTTACATTGTTTCCAGGCTGAATTCCTATTTCAAGTTTCTTATTGTCAGAGATCCATTTGAGAGACTCATTTCTGCATATAAAGATAAGTTTGTGCACAATCCGCGTTTTGAGCCTTGGTACAAGCACAACATTGCTCCAGCCATCATCCGCAAGTACCGGAAATCTCGCACGGAAACCCGGGGTGGACTGCAATTCCAAGACTTTGTACGATACCTGGGGACCCAAACCACAAGTTTCTAGATCTCCAGTTTGGGGACCATATAATCCACTGGGTGACTTATGTGGAACTTTGCGCCCCTTGCGAGATAAATTACAATGTCATCGGGCACCATGAGACTCTGGAGGAGGACGCACCCTACATCTTAAGGGAAGCAGGGATCGATAGACTAGTGTCTTATCCCTCAATACCGCCAGGAATCACAAAATACAACCAGTCAAAAGTGGAATATTATTTTTCACAAGTATCCAAGAGGGACGTCAAACGTCTCTATGACCGATTTGAAGGAGACTTCAAGCTGTTTGGATATAACGAGCCAACGTTCTTATTTCAATAACATGGCACTGCATACGTTGGACTCGGTATATGCTCTGCATCTGTAACAAGAACACTACTGAAGTCTTAAATGATTTCATAAGGACTGTATACATTTGGTGGGTTGTTACTGACTGTACCACATTTGCACTTAACCCACTTAATGCTGTATCTAATGCACTACTGTAATATACTTTGCCAGGTGGGTATTGGCCTAAGTACCCTCTCTGGTAATAATGGTGGTTGGGATTGGAAATCCAATGTGAATGACAAGTATTTTTGTTTACAGCTTAAACATATTGGCAATACACACTGCAAAGGACATGCAGAGCTGCCGCAATGTTTTCACTATGTTGCAATATTTAGCCCAATATTAAGGCTATGTTCATGTTTTTCCAGCATTTTTTTAATGCAAATAAAAGGCTGAATTTCATGTTACCAGCAAAATCTATGAGGTTTCAGTAATCTAATTCATACAATTGATTTTTATTTTATTTATTTTTTTTTTTTTTAATCTTCAGCATGTTAATTTTTCCAGTGTTTCTGGAGTGGTTTTTTTTTTTTCACCATAGAAATCAATGAGAAAGTCCAAAAAAACACAACCCTATATATGTCTTTGCTGCATTTTTTTGGTGAATAAAACTAACTTTATTAAACATACACTAGGCAAATAACACAGATAATTCACACCAAAAAAATGTAGCAGAAACTTCCCTAAAAAAAGGCAGTAAAATCTGCATTTGATAAACAGCTGCTTTACTGCCACGAGAGCCTGCAGAAAAAAAATGCTGCAAAAGCGCAACATGTGAACATAGCCTAAACTTAGTTTTTTTTTGTACCAGTGCAATGTGCCATTCTGGAAGAGCCACTAATATAAGGAGAGAAGGAGGTTGGATGCACCTTCACATTACTTTACTAATGTTTCTACATTTTCTTTGTGAAATGACTGAACTTCATGGAGACTAGTAGTGATCCCATGATCATGGGCATGACCAGAGAGATTGTAACTTCTAGGAAACAGCTTTTCTTGTAGCGGTGCTTTAAATAAAGGTTTTGTTTATTTCTAGGAATATATGAAGGGTGAGCAATGTTATTTTGTCAAATCTGAGAAAATAATTCAATATTAAACCATACTCCTGTCATTGTGACAGATCAGAACTTTAAATTGCCTGGGTTATGTGAGACTTTAGATTTCAGTATCTCCAAAATGGATGACCGATCCATTTACTTAGTGTAACTGCCGTTTAAATTTTTATTTAATAATAATGTAGAGCAAGTAATTTTAACAACCTTTCAAATATGCTACTTCAGAGAATTCTGGTTGAAAACCATTCATAAACCTTCCACAAGGTGTCTCCACTACACTGTGTGTGGAACAGACATATGTTCATTATCAGTCCGATCCGTCTTCATACTGAATACAGGGCATATAACAGAAAGGGGTGTGGCCTACACTCCTGACTGCAGCTGGTGAGGAAACAATGTATCAGATTAGCTCAGATTACAGCACAGTGCTGAGCAATGTCAGGATCAGTGTAAACTCCTCTGCATAAGCTTCTGATCTGTCATCTGGCTCCACACAGCTCAGTCAGGATCTCTGTTAACTCCTTCACTGCTGGCTACCCACACAGCTCAGGATTGCTCTTATCCTTTCTCTGCTATCACATTGCACTGCTCCCTATCAGCTGCTGGCCACGATCACCTAGTGATAAAATGCAGTTTTTAAAAGCACAGAAAAATGTGACAAAATATGTCATATGGCACAAAAAGCATTATCCTAGCTGCTCTAAGACCCATTATTGACAACCAGTCCAGTATTGTTTTTTATTTTTTCTCTCAATGAAATGACATTTACACTTTAAACGGGTTTTTGATTGCAAATATATTGATGACCTGTACTTAGGATAGGGCAATAATATCACATTGGTGTGAAGATCTGACATCTAGCATCTCCACCAGCTGTTATTAGTTTTGTCTCTAACTCCTATTCAAAAAAGTTGATCTGTATTACCTGGCAGCAGTCAGCAAATAATGAAGGCTGATCTGCAATTCCCCGGAGTTGTCACTAAATAGTGTGACTGAGCTGCCGATCCATTCCATACACTATTTGCATCTGGTTACTCCCAGAGCTGGTAGCAGCTGACTGGTAGGGGTGCCAGGTTAGGACCCCAACCGATCTGATATTGACGACATATCCTAAGGATTGGTCATCCTTAGTATAGTAGTGGAACACCACTAAAAACTGTAATGCAGGTTACAGTTCTAGTAAGGCTACATTAACTTGTGTGTCATGTTCTAGTGCTGTCTGGTTTTCTTAGCACACAGCACACTGACTCATAGACCACCCATGATCTGTAATTTAACATATAGCCCTAAGGCCAATAAAGCTCATTATGACCAAGCCAAAAATAAAATACAACTTTTATAAATAAAACAGTATAATATGCGTATTGTTTATTAAAGTTTGCAATTAGCAAAAACCTGCTGACCGTTTATTTTTATGTATCTAACAGAAGCATGAGGTAGTGACAGACACATTGAGTCGAGTGATGGATCACTTGGTTATAATGGCGTCAGTTTTCTCTGCTGCAGATTGAGCAGAGCTCCCTTGACCCCAGACATACGACAGACTTCTGTGTACATTGTGTATTGAAAGAGAGCTGCAATTCACTTGTGAACTCAAGGTTGGACTAGAAGGCACAAGGCCAATTATTTTCTATTGAGAATATCCTGCTAATATAAGACTGATTGTATTTGAACAGCAAAACACAGCCCAGTAAGTGACACATCACTGTAATTGGGATCTGCTACATCATGGTGCTTTCAGATTACATAAAGAATTCTGAAACCGTATAAAAGAACACTATACCACAGATAAATATATATATGTTTATGTGAAAATATATATAATACACTAGACGGTGGCCCTATTCTAACGCATCGGGTATTCTAGAATATGTATGTAGTTTATTTATGAAGATTTAAGAATAATTGAATGAGCGATCAGTAAGGTACCGTCACACTTGGCGACGCTCAAGCGATCCCGACAACGATGCAACCTGGTAGGGATCGCTGGAGTGTCACTACGTGGTCGCTGGTGAGATGTCAAACAGTCAGATCTTACCAGCGATGCAGCAACGATATGACGATCATTGAGATCCTGTCACTCTAGGCCCTAGAATCTAGGAAGTAGTATTGAGGTTGTTGTCCTGTCCGGCTTGGAAGGAGATTTGAATCCCGGCCCCCATATCAGAATACCCATAACTTGGGTGTTCCAATATGGCGGTCGGGGTAATTCCGCTGTGAGCAGACGGGAGATGACCAGCTGGCACCGGTCATTGCCAGGCTGAATTGCCGCTGAACTCCGTGCAGCAGGAGATGACCCGCGGCTACCGACGGTAGTGGTGGCGTGCGTGGTTCAAATCCCGCGTTAATTTGCGGCCATATTGCGCCTATCGCTGATTGGTCGCAGGCGGCTGGCGCAACCAATCAGCGACGCGGGATTTCTGTTACAGACAGAATTAATGATTATATAGTAGTCTAGATGTTGGACCGATTCGAACACATTGGATATTCTAGAATATGTATGTAGTTTATTTATGAAGATTTAAGAATAAAGCAATGAATACACAGGATTTTCCGGGTAAAGTATGTACATTATCATTAAATGTTATTGCTCGCGCTGTGAATGGGGGTTAAATTCCGCGCCAATATCGCAATGTCAATACTCAGCGGCCGCGACCAATCAGCGACGCGGCTTTGTTCAATATATCTGCACGTGTCACCTCACCAGCGATCAGGTACCGTCACACTTGGCGACGCTCCAGCGATACTTACCGGTCATATCGTTGTCGGGATCGCTGGACCGTTGCCAAGTGTGACTGTACCTTACTGATCGCCACGATCAGCGATCTCAGAGCGGGGGCCTGGTTGATGCTGCATGTTACACTGAGCGACACCGCTAGCCCCGGTCAGGATACTTCTGTTGTGAGTGGCCGGGAGATGACCGCTGACCTCCATGCGGCACACTTGGCGACACTCCAGCGATACCTACAGGTCGTGTCGTTGTTGAGATCTTTGGAGCGTCACCAAGTGTGACTGAGCGGCCGGGAGATGACCGGTTAGCGCCGGTCACCTCCCGGTTGTGTTACCGCTGACCTCCAATGTAGGCGGGCGACGGTGAGCCCCTCAGTCACGCCTGGGCCCCGGCATTTGGGCGGGTACATTGGGTGCTGATGCCAGAGCTGTGGACAGGGCCGCCGATCTGCCAGGGAGTAGTGGGCGGGGCCATCTGCGGCTAATTCTGTCTGGTCGCGCCCGTCCGTTACAGGAAAAACAATCAGCCACGCAGGATTTCCGTTACAGAGAGACACACGATAAGATGATTATATAGTCGGATATATACAGTATATACGTGTGTGCATGTATGTATGTATGTATGTATATATATATATATATATATATATATATATATATATATTATACACACATACAAATATTCGTACCCTGTGAGCTTTTATACATTTATCCATGTTACCATCAAACACTGAAATGTATTTTATTGGGATTTTATGTGACTCTCCAACACTAGGTAGCAAGTATTTGTCAAGGGCAAAGTAAATGATAGATGTTTTTCTAAATATATAAAGGATATAACTCTGAAAATTGTGACCTGCATTTGTATTCAGCCCCCTCCCCCCTAGTCAATATTTTATAGGACCACATTTTGCTGTAAATGAGGTAAATCTCTTGTTGAGATTTCTGTCCTTCTTATTTGAAGAATATTTCTAGCTCAGTGAGGTTTGATAAAGAGCGTCTGCGAATAGCAAATTTTCAGGTCTTGCCACAGATGGGATTTACGTCTGAATTTTGATTGGGCCTTTCAAACTCAAAAATGCTATGAACTAAACCATCCAGCATGTAGCTCTGGCAGTATGTTTAGGGTCGTTGTCCTGCTAGTATGTTAGTAAAATAGTAAAGAAGACATCACACATGGAAAAAACATTTTATTAGAAATAAAAACACAAAGATATTTATTTACTCCATCTTTATTAACTTCTTGACCCTCATACCCCTCCACAATCATCTGCGACATCTTCTCTGTGCTTGACACGATGCACTCTCAGCTTCATCAGAAGCTGCGGAGTATCCTATCCCCATGGCCTCTGAACACTGAATGAATGAGACGCAGGGATAGCAACTGGGTAAGCAGGGAGTAGCTGAGAACACTGTTGCTATAGTAACTGCTAGCTAGTGGCTACTATGGCAATGGTGTCCTCAGGTAACCACCACTTACCATGCTGCAGCTCTGAGCTCAGTCATTCAGTGTTCAGAGGCAGCCGGGATAGGATACTATCTCCACAGCCTCTGATGAAGCTGAGTTGAGAGTACATCATGTTGAACACAGAGAAGATGTCGCAGAGGATCGAGGAGGGGGTATGAGGGTCGAGGGGTTAATAAGGATGGAGTCGCTAAATGTCTTTTTTTTCTAATAATTTTTTTTTCTATGTGTGTTGTGTCTTCTTTACTATTTGAGATTCTTAAAGAGGACCTGTCACCCCCCCATGGATTAGAATCTAAGTCCAGCACTGAATTCAGCATGTCTGCTGCATTCAGGCAAGGAATCCCCCATGGCTCTGTAGGGCTGCTACTCTGATCTATAGGCTTATAAAAACTTACAGTGATTTTCAATGGAGGCCAGCCCTTGTGCTTGAGTATATATCCCAAGAGTGCACTTTTAAAATATAACCTTTAATAAAAATGTTAAAACTACAATCGTGTGTTTCATCTCACACCCTGTGTCTATAGAACATGCCAGTCATACAGGGGGAGGGGCTATATCCCTACAGATTTCCCTGTTCTGTTCCTGCCTGGCAATGGAGTTTTCAACACCTAACTTATATGGTGTCCCCATTCCTCTTGGGATATTTATGATAAATTGGAGCCACAGGCAGCTCATCCACGGGGGCATTTCACGCCCCCTGCGCCTCTGTGCCGCCCATATCCTTGTGCCCTTCATGTCCTCCTCGCTCTGCGTGTGCTTGTGGTGTTGATGCAAGCGCAGAGCGGGGTTGAGGTGCATGGCCCCGCCTCCCGCTATGACATCCTCTCATTTCCCCGCCCTGCTTTATGTTGTGCTAAGGAACAGGGTGGGGAAATGAGAGAACATCATAGTGGGAGGCGGGGCCATGCACCTCAGCCCCGCTCTGCGCTTGCATCAACACCACAAGCACACGCAGAGCGAGGAGAACATGAAGGGCACAAGGACATGGGCGGCACAGAGGCGCAGGGGGCGTGAAATGCCCCCGTGGACGAGCTGCCTCAAGCACAAGGGCCCACCTCCATGGAAAATAACACTGAGTTTTTATAAGCCTATATATTGGGGTAGCAGCCTTACAGAGCCATGGGGGACCCCTCGCCTGAATGCAGCAGATATGCCGTCTCCCAGCACCCCCTCCCCTGCCACTCTGCTCTGCACATGTCCTGATCATATCCAATGGAACTGTGAAGCTGTGATTGTAAGCAAGGTTTCTGTTTATTGGAAACAAGACTTTAAAATTGGATAAACATTAGAAGAAAGGTATATTAGAAAGTCATATTGTCAAGCTTCACTTACCTACCAACAATCCGCTCTAACACAATGCTGATTTCTTTAGTCACACATTGAACAAGAACATAATAATTCAGTTTATAACATAATCACATTTATGCTTTAAATTTGATGTAAGGAGAATAATAAATAAGTGTACTCTGCTATGTATAGCTAGCTGTAATATATTTATTCTAGGTAGATCAACTTGAAGGTCATAAGAAAGATAACCTGACATACGCAGGCAGTGCTAATCTTTTAATCAACTAGTGTGCAGGCTGGAAGCCAAGGCAATGGAAATAGGCACGTCTCAATGCACTTCCATTCTCATGAGCATATTGCTTTAAAATGATGTAGTGAAACGGGAACAACACTGATAAGATATTAACTTAATTTCAACATCTACACATACATGTATTTAGTTTAGAGGTGAGATACTGATAGGTTCACATTAAAACGAGGGATAATATGTTAAAAGGCGTTCAGAATCCTTTTATGTATTTTCATATTTGTTACCATCTTCACTTTTTTAACATGTTTTGTTCTGCAGTGCCACCTAGTGGACACGCATGCTATTTATTTTGTAATGTTGAAGGAAAATCCCATTTTGTGCGTGGGAGCAATCCAATGGGTAAATCCAAGGGAGAGGCAGAAAAATCCTTTTAATTGTGTTGGAATAACGTTTTTGGGGCTTCTACCCATGGTGCTGGATTTTCTGCATTATTTATTTTGTGCTTTTTAAATTGCTGCTTACCAGCTTCATCTACCATCTATATTATTAGATATGTCTATAGTTTAAAAAACTACATGAGTAGGGCTGTTGTAGTAGGGTTGACAACTGTAATTTCCTTTTGCTTAATTGAAACCTATTTGACCACACACATAATCATCAGCAAAAAGAACACTTTTCCCCCGTACATAGACAGAAAGGAATTGCTCTTTTTAATACCAGATACGAATAAGGCTTGCTCTCGTCATGTGGAGCATCTCTAGAGCAGAGACTGACATACATGACAATTGAGTGGTGCAGGGGAAATCGGGTCAGAGCAGTCCCCATGCTTCTTTCTGTTCCTGGGCCTTAATTCCTTCACCACCCGGCGATTTTTCATTTTCGTTTTTTGCTCCCCTGCTTCCAAGAGCCATAACTTTTTTATTTTTCCGCCAATATAGACATATGATTGTTTTTTGTGAGACGAGTTGTACTTTCAGATGCAAGCATTTATTTTACCATATAGTGTACAGGGAAATGGGAAAAATTTCAAGTGCAATGAAATTGCAAAAAAAAGTGCAATTACTTATTTGTTTTTTGGGTATTTTAGTTGCCATGATCACTATATGGTAAAACAGATGTGACGGTGTGATGCCTCGGGTCGGTATGAGTTCGTAGATACCAAACATGTATACTTTTTCTGTTCTCTAAGTGGTGAAAAAAAACCGGACTTTTTGCGCCATGTTCTGTGACCCGTAAGCATTCTCATTTTTTGGGATATGGGGCTGTGTGATGGCTTATTTTTTGCGTCTTGAGCTGAGGTTTATAATGATACCAATTTTGGGTGGATGCGCTGTCTTGATCACCCGTTATTGCATTTTATTGTAATGTTGCAGCGACCAAAAAAGTAATTTTGGCGTTTGGACCTTTTTTCCATTACAAAGTTTACGGTTCTCATTAATTGATTTTATATCTTGATAGATCGGGCATTTCTGAATGCGGCGATACCAAATATGTGTTTGTTTTTTAATTTTTTTAATACTTTTATTTTGAATGGGGGAAAAGTGGGGTGATTTGAACTTTTGGGGGTTCTTTTCTCATATTTTTCTAAACGTTATTTTTTCATTAATTATTTTATACAGCCTTATAGGGCGCCACACTACTGCAGCATCCAATCGCTTGTGACAGGTCCCGATGAGCTGCAGCACATCGGGACTTGTCACATTGATCATTTGTGAGTGGTGGCAGCACTTGCCAACCACTCACAGGAAGTGAACGCTGATAGCACGGGGTCCTGCCAAGCCCCTGGAAGCTATCACGTGATGGTCGGAGATCACGCGATGATATTGCGGAATCTCCGATCACGGTTGGGTAACGGAGCAATCCCCACCGCGATGCCTTTAGATCATTCTGTCAGTGAATGACCACGATCTAAGGGGTTAACAGCACCGATCAGATCCTGGATTCAATCGGTGCTGTAAGCCCGACATCTCAGCTGATGAGATCAGCTGAGATGTCGGGGAAATGATGTGAGCTCCGCACTGGAGCTCACATCAAACACCGTGAACCGACCCATGACGTAAATTGACATCATGTGTCGTGAAGGGGTTAAGAAACTTTGGCCCCAATACATTGAAATGTTTACACCAGAAATTTGGTGTTGATGTCATTGGAACAGCGTCAATCACCACCTATAATGACGATTCATTTGAGGTCAGTGATAGAAGCTATGGGGTCGCTATGGTGTCACATACTGCTTTTATCTCCACCACGTGATGGGGTTTTGTTTCATACCTGAAAGCTGCGACAGTGGGGACTGAAGCAGAGTGGCAACTCTGTGCTCACCTTTACCACAGCTTCTATCCGCGCCACAACCCAGAACATCTTCAGTGGGTGGTAATGACAGAAACTGTTACGCCTTGTGGCCAGGTAGCTGATGCATTAATCCCTGCGGCTGTTCTGCTGCTTTCTGCTCCTGATATCTGTGCAGGTTTCCTTTAAGTGTGCTTAGGACACAATTGTGCACACTCCCCACTTCTTAAAAGGGCAGTGCACGCACTCTGAATCCAGCCATTGGCTGGAGGATACTAGGTCCTCGCTTGCGGCTGCAGGGTTGGCGGTGCTAGCAACCGACAGCATACCCCCCCGCTTCACACTATGTGACTCAGGCGGCAGGGGGACTTGATGCATCCCTGCTCAGCTGTAGCCCAGACCTGAATCTGATTGAAAACTTGTGAGCTGACCTGAAGAGAGCTGTACACAGATGCCCATGAAATCTGACAGATGCGGAGTACTACAAGGAAGAATGTGCAAAAAATGGCATTTCTAGATGTGCCAAGTTGATAGACTCTTACCCAAAAAGACTGAATGCTGCCATAAGTTCAAAGGATACTTCAACAAAGTATTAGTTTAAGGGGTGTACATATTTATGCAACTATATTTAGTTCTTTATTTTTATTTTTCCACCTAAAATTTTCAGTTTATTTTTCAGTGGATTTGGAAAGATTATAGATGACAAAGTTGGAGATAATTCTTTATTTGAAAAAAAATACCTGCCATTTTAATAGGGGTGTGTAGACTTAGAATTGCATCTCTATAAATGAGAATATCATCAAAAAGATCATTTATTTTAGCAATTCAATACATAAAGTGAAATGCTTATATATAGAGTCATTGCAAACAGAGTGATCTATTACAAGTGTTTATTTCTGTTAATGTTGATGATTATGGCTTACAGCTAATGAAAACCCAAAGGTTATTATCTCAGAATATTACATAAGACCAACTAAAAATAATGATTTTTAAATCATAAATGTTGGCCTACTGAAGAATATGTACAGTAAATCCACTAAATACTTGGTTGGGGATCCTTTTTCATGAGTTACTCCATCAAAGCGGCGTGGCATGGAGGCAATCAGTCTGTGGTACTGCTGAGGTGTTGTGGAGGCCCAGGTTGCTTTGATAGCAGTCTTCTGCATTGTTAGGTCTGGAGTCTCTCATCTTCTTCTTGACAATACCCCATAGATGCTATGGGGTTAAGGTCAGGCGAGTTTGCAGGCCAATCAAGCACAGTGATACTGTAGTTATTAAACCAGGTATTGGTACTTTTGGCAGTGTGGACAGGTGCCAAGTCCTGCTGGAAAATGAAATCTCCATCTCCAAAAAGCTTGTCGGCAGAGGGTAGCATGAAGTGCTCTCAAATTTCCTGGTAGACGGCAGTGCTGATTTCGGTCTTGATGAAAGACAGTGGACCTACACCAGCAGATGACATGGCTTCCCAAACCATCACTGATTGAGGAAACTTCACAATAGACCTCAAACAGCCTGGATTGTGGTCTCCACTCTTCCTCCACACTCTGGGACCTTGATTTCCAAATGAAATGCAAAATTTAGTTTAATCTGAAAACACCTTGGACCACTGAGTAACAACACAGTTCTTTTTCTCTTTGGTCCAGGTAAGACACTTCTTGCATTGTCTGTTGGTCACCACAATTGTAGCCCATGTCCTGGATACATCTGTGTGTGATGGCTCCTGAAGCACTGACTCCAGCAGTAGTCCACTCCTTGTGAATCTCTCCCATGTTTTTGAATGGCCTTTTCTTAACAATCCTTTCAAGGCTGCAGTTATCTTGGTTGCTTGTGGACCTTTTCCTATCACACCTTTTCCTTCGACTCATTCTTCCATTAAAGGGAACCAACCACCTCAGATGACGACTATAAGCAGTTAATACATGTCCCTGAACCCTACCTACACCATTCCAGCTATGTTTTTGCTAAGAATATTGATAAATGCAAACCGAAATATACACTTTGTAAACTTACATGCCTGCGTACTTGAGGGCGTCTCCCTGTGTGTGCTGGCACTTGTGGGCTGTGCTCATAATGTCTGCTCTCCCCTCCCTTATGCACGCCCCCTCTCAGCCTGCTATACTGTGTGAGGCTGATTGCGTCATAAAGGGGCGGGGCTAAATCGCGGCATCCCGGTAGCCCCGCCCCTTTATGACGCAATCAGCCTCACATCACTATAGCAGGCTGAGAGGGGGCGTGCATAAGGGAGGGGGAGAGCAGGCATGATGAGCACAGCCCACAAGTCCCAGCACACACAGGGAGACGCCCTCAAGTACGCAGGAATGTAAGTTTACAAAGTGTATATTTCGGTTTGCATTTATCAATATTCTTAGCAAAAACATAGCTGGAATGGTGTAGGTAGGGTGCAGGGACATGTATTAACTGCTTATAGTCGTCATCTGAGGTGGTTGGTTCCCTTTAATAAGCTTGGATACATAACTGTGAACAGCCAGCTTCTTTAGCAATGACCTTTTGTGGCTTCTCCTCCTTGTGGAGTGTGTCAATGACTGCCAATGAACATCTGTCAAGTCAGCAGTCTTGCCCATAATTGTGTAGCCTACTGACCCAAACTAAGGGACCATTTTAAACGCATAGTAAGCATTTGCAGGTGTTTTTAGTTAACTATTCTAATAATGACTTTGGGTTTTCCTTGACTGTAAACCATAATCATCAAAATTATCAGAATTAACATTTAAAATAGATCACTCTGTTTGTAATGACTCTATATAATACATCTATTTCACTTTATGTATTGAATTACTCATATAAATTAACTTTTTGATGATATTGAACTTTAATGAGATGCACTTGTATATCCGCTGTATTAAATCCAGATATGGCATTCACATTGCAACCGTGAACCTCAGTGGCTGGATGCTGTTGTAGTTTTCAGATTGCGTGTTATGGTATATCCACATGGAAGATTTTTTTATGAGGATTTAGACGTAGATCTCAAAAAACACGGTGCACATTTCCAAAAACAGTTATTTAGGGGAAAAAACTGTTCCCACCGCTAATTCAAATAATTGTTTAAGAGGCAATTTTAAAGCTACAGGATAGCTGACTTCTGAGATTATTGGCTGTGATATGAATGCCACATCTGCCCTTACTCTAAGGAGGTCATTAATGAGAAACAAAGGAAGCATTTTGTCTTTAGCCCACGGGAGGCACCAGGGGCTGGCTGGCAAATTTTGGCCTGGCTGGCACGTACACAGCAGTGGCCCATGAGCAGTGAGCTTCAGGGACAGAGCGGTCTCCCAGACCAACATGACAGATGGCCTGGCATCCACAAAACTGCTGCTTCACCACTGGCCTGGGGGGCATCTGTCCCCCTGTCCCCTGGGCCAGCCAGACCCTGGGTGGTACTGTTGTCACTAGGATGCACAAATAAGCTTGTAATTTTCAATTTCCCACAACCCCAAGAGTTTAAAACAAGCGTATAACAAAGCATTAGAACTTTTCTTACAAAAGCTACACATTTTGTCCAGTTTTGCTGTTCAGAATTGAATTGTTTCAAAACAGTTTTTTTTATTTGCAAAATAGATCATTTTGCAACAATGTGTCCTAATGTAATCTGTTATTCTCTCTAAATCAACGCTATTAAAGAGTAAAATATACAGTGCTGTTTAAAAGGGTAGAAAAACTGCTGGACATAACACTTTTTTTTAAACAATTGTTAACAGTTTAATTTTTATTAATAATGAAATACGATAAGTAAATGAACTAAAGAAAAATCTAATCAATCTTTAAAACATCAATTCTCGTAGATACAGTTGCACATAGTTTTTGAAGGAACTTGGAAATGGGATGGTTGTAAACTGAGATCTCTGTGTATGTTGGTTTATGCTAATCCTTCTCTCTTCATGTAATCCCAAACAGACGCGATGACGTTTAGATCATAGGTCACTGGGGCCTCAGCATCCTTTCCAGTACTGATTGTACTTCCATAGAACATTCACACGTCTGTATTTAAACACGTACATAAAAAAATTGTATTAGTGACCCCAGTAGCGGACCTTGTGACTGGGGGGCCCTGGTGCAGCGGTCGACGGTGAGGACCGGGGGGGTGGGGTGCTATCGGCCGTCGGCGAGGACCCAGGCTATGGTGCTATCGGCCGGCCAATAACCCAAAACATTGTTCTCCCCTCCTCTCTGCTGCCACATGGCGCTGCGTCCTACTCTGTAGCCAGCAAGAAGTGGCCAGCAGCTGACATCGGTAATGCGCCCCCAGTCACGGTACCACTGACGCCAGCTGCCAGCCACTGTTGGCCAGGAGTGTGTATTGCAGTGCGGGGACCTGACAGGTCTTTGCACAGCAATGCATTTCAGGTGACTATGCATCCTCACACACATCCAGCTGAAGCAGGCGCTGGGGTCGGTGGATCCCTGCACCTATGAGCATCAGACAATGAGTTCCTATATTCTTCCATCCAATATATAGCATATTTTATACACTGATGTAAGAGATATACTGAAGGTATTTCAATGTTAAAAAGTTTTTCCTGGTACATTTAATGCACTGATCCTGGGGGAAAGGTGTGGGGCTGGGGGGCTGCTTTTCCTCAATAGTTTCCTAATGTCTTAAGTACGTGTAAAAATAAAGAGTTACCATTTTTATCTCTATTCATTGTTTATCCAGTAAGGCTGCTTTCACACCGCAATCGGCCGTCGGCGTGGACCATGGCGGGGGGGGGGGGTTGGGCCATATGTGCTGCTGCTCCTGCCTGCATCGAGCGAGCAGCACATTCCTGGGACTGGGAGCCGGGGCAGCAGAGGAGAGGAGGGGCGGGCTCAGCCAGGGGTAGCAGGAAGCTTCCCTCAGTTAACCCCCTCTCCTCTGCCACACTGGCAGAGGGTCATGGGGGTCAGCTGGGGGCCCCCCTGCAGGCTTCAGGGGCCCCCTAGCCGGTCGGAGCCCTGGTGCAGCTGCACCACGGTAGGTCCGCCCCTGAGTGACCCGCCCCAGCTGCGGGACAGGTCTCTGGGGTGATGGTGAAGCAGTAAGGTGATTTAGCTCCCCATAGGCGGAGCGGGATCCCCGGAGCAGTAGTGGATGATGGGAGTTGTGGAGCAGTCTATGGAGGGAGTAGGATCAGAGGCCGCAATAACAGTCACACACACATGGTTGTTGTTTCGTACTTTTACTGATGTTGCTGTTCAAGGTTAAATCCATGGTACAGTCTGAGTAGGCTAGGAGCAGTTCGGGATCTCCACATCCGATGAGTTATGAGGCCTCCCTTTTACACTGTGTGTGCTTTGGTAATGTCTAGAGGGTTGAGAATGCGCAAGATCTTGATGTTCCCTGAGAAAGGAGCTCGGTATGTGGCTCTGAAATGCGTCGGAAAATAAACTAGTCATCACCATACCCAGACATCCCGGTGTTTCTGGTTCTTTATATCCTTTGGGGCAGCAGCGCGGATTTCGAGGTACTTTGTCCAGAAAGTTTGCTTTGGTAATGGTCTGTCTGAAGCTAGGCCCTGATCCTCTCTTGTAGTCCTCACTTGTATAGCAGGCTGTGCGAGCTCTGCTGCGGGCACCGCTGTATCCACTGCGGTCCCAGGCTCAGCTAGGTGGCTGTGCCCCAAGTGCTGCATCAGGAGACTTGAAGCCTCCCTGGTTTCCGGTCTTTACTGCTGGGCTATCTGAACCCGTGCAGTTTCGGACTCCGGTGTCCGGGTTGTCGACGTAGCTCTTCTGGGGCAAACCGGTTCTACTCCGTTCCCCCTGGCTAACTCACCTCGCCTCCAACCCTCACTCTTTGGGTTCCTCACAGTAGCTAGGTTTCCCCTCTGGCACGGGCCTAGCATGGCTCCGTTCACCAGGTGTCTTCCTCAGTACTGCTCTGTACTGAACTGCCTAACTCCGCCCCCGGGCCTGAATTTATAGTGGACCCTTGCCTGAAGCCGGCAAGTAGAGCTCCCCCTTCAGGTCTGGGGTGGAAGGTGTTGTGGGTAAGTTTAGCTGATGTGGAAATCCTTCCCTGCTCCAGGTGTTCCTGTGACAACTGAACCATGAAGTGGGGTGCCACATTAGTTTCATCAATGTTACAGTTCAGGGCGTCATCAGTGTACGGTTCTTTTGTCTGATTTTACCCTAGTGTGTCATCAGTGTTTTTGACTGATAAATAAGGGAATAGATAAATTACAACTCTTTTGCTATGCTTTGCGATGCAAAATACATACACCTCAAGGATTGATCTGAGTCCACAGGCAGTTTGGCTGCTCAGAAAATGTAATCTCTGTCTGTATTTAGCAGTTTTGACATTGCAGTTGTCTGTAGTTCTATCCTGATTTACACTGCTTGGTAACAGTACCATCTATCTGCTGGTAATTTTACATATTTGTTTTGGTTCAGTTTGCAATGTATTTGTCATGCATGGACTAGGGGCTGTGCGGCACACAGCGGAATAGAACACTTTATGACCCTAACCTTTGTCTGGTCCCTGAGATCCCCTAACATCCCTAAGCAGATTCTTCCCCCTGCTGCCATCCCATGCCTAGTACCTGAGCTGTCCTTCCACTCACCCTGGCTAGAGCAAAGGCTGGTGAGTGCACTAGACTTCACCTCTACAGTAGTCCAACACAGAGAAAGGTAGACAGACAGGGGAACATAGAAATAAAGGGTACAAAACAAACTTGATTGCTACAGCCAATCCCCAGGACTGCAGACAACAAACAAACAGTAAAACTCAGCAGCAGATCTCCTGCAGCTACTAGAGATTTCCTTACTTCATGGTGGTATAAATAGAAATAATCTATTACCAATATCAGGTGATAGCTCATCTTATGTCACTTCTTTGAACTGCTTAAGGTCTTAGTCACACAGAGCTCCATTTTTTGATCCGTTTTTGGTGCATTTTCTGCACCAAAAACGGATCTTCTTTTTGCAAAAAGGCATCACAAACACATCATCCGTTTGTGTTACTTTTTTGCGCTGTTTTCGATGGACACAGACAGACACACAGACAGAGACCCACACACACTTTATTATCCTCCCCGGCGAGCCCTGGTGATGTCTTCCTTCTGGGCACTCACAGGACCTGCAGGTAGTATGAGTACTTACAGGACCTTGGTCATATGACTCTCAGCATAAATCAAATGAGCAGGTCCTGTCATTACTGTACCCACAGGTCCTGCCGATGCCTGGAAAGGAACACATCGCTGAGGCTTGCAGTGGGATCGCTAGGGAGGGTAAGTAATGGAGCATTAGTGGTGTGGAAAGGGCAGTAGAAAAACAGAGCACAGTGGTAAGTGGTTAGCCTTGCAATGCTGACGTCCTGGGTTCAATTTCCACCAAGGACAACTGCAAGGAGTTTGTATGTTCTCTCCCCGTGTTTGTCTGGGTTTGCTTCCACATTGCAAAGACATACTGATAGGATATTTAGATTGTGAGCCTCAATGAGGACAGTAATACTGATGTATATAAAGTGCTATGGAATTAATAGTTACATAAATGAATAAATATTATATTACTATTATAGCAAATTAAAAATTCCATTCACTTTTCTGGCAGACGCAGTAATTGATCCATTTTTGGTGCAGTTTTGAAAAATTAACCAGCACCAAAAATGGATCAAAAATGTCCAGTGTGAATATAGCCTAAAGGCCACTTCACACGCTAGGATCTTGTTAACAATATCGTTGAAACGTCACGGATTTGTGAACGTTCATACGATATCGTTTGTGCGTCGTTGTGTGTAAACCAACGATGTTGGAAGGATAAATCGTTGGAACGTTCATTCAAAATTTGTGATCCGGACTTCAAATCTATCATTCATCGTCCAATTAATGTTCAGAGAAGCAGCAACATCGTTCAGTGTGAAACCATTTTGAACAAAGTCGTTCATATTTCTCCTATTCCTACTGCTTTGTAAAATTGTTCAAACGTTCTTCTCCAAGTATCTGGAGCATTGCCAAATTTAAGAACATTAACGATATCCTTGTGTGGCACCCCTGCTGGGGATTGCCACAGGATCCACCAGCGCAAGGAGAGACATACACCTTGGTACACACAGCACACAACACCTTCCACCCCAGACCTGTAGGGGGAGCTCTACTTGCTGCCTTAAGCAAGTTCCCATATAAAGATCCAGGCCTGAGGGGAGGAGTCAGTTAGTTCCAGTGAGATGTCAGTCGAGTTAGCCTGCAGTGTATCCGGGTATCCTCCTACCCTGTCGACTGACTCAATTCTGGCATCACGAACAGGATCCCATGCCCGGTAAAACCGGGTACTGTGTGCTTAAAGGGAACCTGACTGTCACATCGCCATTGGACTCGGTGGCTGGTGTTCCTGCCTCGGTCGCTGGGAGGAGCCGGATTCCTTTGGCGGATGGCGCTGGTGATAGGAGGCCCTTGTCCTCATATGGACCTGCTCCTGCGACGTCTGCCTCTGATAGCCAAACCTCTCACTGATTTGACACGTAAAGGGGCGGATGTGGTTAATTGGAAGCCTGAAGCCATTTATGCGTTTTCTAAGTTAAAACAGTGTTTCTCCTCTGACCCTATATTGGTTCAGCCTGATCTGGACCGCCCCTTCATTGTAGAGGTAGATGCCTCTGAAGTTGGAGTGGGAGCAGTGCTATCACAAGGCACTGCATCCCTCACTCAGCTTCGTCCGTGTGCCTTCTTTTCCCGAAAATGTTCATCTACCGAGATGAATTATGATATAGGTAATCGGGAGTTGTTGGCAATCAAATGGGCCTTCGAGGAATGGCGCCACTTCCTCGAAGGCGCCAAACATAAGATTACCGTAATTACTGACCACAAAAACCTGACCTACTTGGAGTCAGCGAAAAGACTGAATCCTAGACAGGCTAGGTGGGCTTTGTTCTTCTCCAGATTTGATTTCGTTATCACTTTCCGACCGGGTATTAAAAATGTGAGAGCTGATGCCCTGTCTCGAAGTTTTTGCCCCTTACAAGTTGAGGACGTGGAACTGACTCCCATTTTAGCCAAGGGGATTGTTGTCTCGGCTGTGTCTTTGGACCTTCTGGAAGAGATTCGTAGATCTCCAGAACAGGCCCCTGACACTACTCCTGCCCAGAAACTATTCGTCCCTGCCAAATTCCGCCTCCAAGTCCTTAAGGAATCTCATAATTCCGTCCTCGCAGGGCATCCTGGTATCAATAACACCATCAGACTTGTAACCAAGAGTTTGTGGTGGCCAACCATAGTAAAGGACTGTAAGGAATATGTACTGGCTTGTGAAACCTGTGCTCACGCTAAGTCTCCCCGCAACCGCCCTGCCGGGTTGCTCCAGTCCTTGCCTACCCTGAGGGTCCTTGGACTCATATCTCCATGGATTTTATTACTGACCTGCCACTCTCAGAAGGGAAGACATGTATCTGGGTAGTGGTAGACAGATTCAGCAAGCAGTGTCATTTTGTTCCGCTGTCTGGGTTACCTAATTCCGAGACCCTGAGCAAATTATTTATTAATCATGTTGTGCGATTGCATGGTGTTCCTGTGAATATTGTTTCTGACGGGCACCCAGTTCGTTTCTAAGTTTTGGAGGGCATTTCGTAAACGTATTGGAATTGAATATTCCTTTTCTTCTGCCTATCACCCTGAAACCAATGGTCAAACCGAGCGCGCTAATCAAGCTCTCGAGCAGTATCTACGTTGTTATGTCTCTGAGCATCAATCCGATTGGGTGGAACATCTGCCACTAGCGGAATTTGCCATGAATAACCAGTACCAGGAGTCTATCAAGACCACCCCTTTCTACTGTAATCATGGACTGCACCCGCGCTATTGTTCATTTTCTTCTAGGCCTTCTGACGTCCCTGGGGTAGAAAGGTCCGTAGATCAGTTAAAGACTATCTGGTCTGAAGTGAACAAAAACTTGAAGGGGGCTCAGACTAGGCAGGCGTCTTCCGCTAATAAACGGCGCTCCAAGGGTCCGGACCTGGGAGTTGGGGACAAAGTTTGGTTGTCTACGAAAAATATCAAGCTCAAAGTGCCGTCCGCCAAACTAGGTCCCAGGTTTATTGGTCCGTATGAAATAATTGACGTGATTAACCCTGTCGCCTTTCGTCTGAAGCTCCCTCAATCGTTCAAACTACCCAATGTATTCCATAAATCCCTTCTCAAATTGTACCGATCTCCGATACGTCCTGTCCGGTCCCCTCCTCCTCCGGTCTTGGTCGGGGGTGCCGTGGAATTCAAAGTTCAACGGATCCTTGATTCCCGTTTAGTGAGAGGATCCGTGCAGTATCTGGTACATTGGAAGGGCTATGGTCCGGAGGAGAGGTCCTGGGTGCCTGCCGGTAATATCCATGCCAAGGGTTTGATCAGGAGGTTTCATCTTCTTCATCCCAATAAACTGGGTTTTGTGGGTCCGGAGGCCCCTCGTAGAGGGGGGGGGGGGTACTGTCACATCGCCATTGGACTCGGTGGCTGGTGTTCCTGCCTCGGTCGCTGGGAGGAGCCGGATTCCTTCGGCGGATGGCACCGGTGATAGGAGGGCCTTGTCCTCATATGGACCTGCTCCTGCGACGTCTGACTCTGTCGCTGAGCGCCGACGTGTTTCTCCTTTGGGTGGTGTTGGTCGCAGAGGAGCGGGCCATGCAGAGGTGTCTGTCAGGCGCAGCCTTCGTTCTTCTGTCAGAAGTAGGGTGGGTGGAGCCAGTCGTGCATTACCATCTGGCCTGGTTCTAGGTGCGGTCCAGATGAGATCATCAGGCTGTGAGCTCCAGCCTATGGGAGGTAACCGCGCCCTTCAAATACATTGGAGCCTGTCTTGCAGGCCGCCAGATATAGTTTTGGTTTCCCAGTGATATAGTGTGTGTAGTTTTGTCTCTGACCTTTGCCTGGATTTTCGACTCTGCTACTGCCTGATGATTTTGTACCTTCGCTGCCCTCTCGGTTTTGACTCGGACTTCTGACTTCGTTTTTCGGGTCTTGATTTTTTTCCCCTGGCGACCTTCCTGCTCGGTTGCTCACATAGGCAGCTACCCCCTGGGCTCCGCTGTAATTCCAGATCCCTGTATAGGGGTTAAGGGTCTCGGGGTTTCTCGGGGTGCTGCCTTACCAGCAGCTCAGCCTCACAGCGGATGGTCGTCACACTGACCCCTTCAAATTACCCCCAACCCTATGAATACCTGTCCCTGCACCATGAGAGATCATTAGTAGCGGTCCTTTTCTGTAAAAAATGCGTGGTGTAACATTGTCAAAAACAACAATATTCACTTACATAGCTGCGACTTCTTGTCCATGAATAAGTCTCACAGGGCATTCCCTATGAGACTCTAAGCCCTCCTGAGCAGTTCATTATCACGCCCCGATGGGCGTGATAAATAATGCTAGTCCTCCTCGCCCTGCTGTATGGGTGTAATAGCCGGTGTGATGCTATTTGCATCACATCCGGTCATGGTGACGTTGGTACATCCTCTAGGTGTACGCCGACCTCCCCATGCGTATCGTGCATGCGCAGCTTTTGATTTACACACGTCACCATGACCGGATGTGACGCAAATAGCGTCACACCGGCTATTACGCTATTACGTGGTTAACCGAAAAAGTTAATTGCACCGGCTGGCAGCGGTTAACTAGGGGGCACCACCATGAGTGAAGCGGATGACACACAGGTCCCCGACAGAAGGGATGTCCGGAACGCAGCACCGACCGGTTTCGCAGCCGGTGTGGGAGCTGTAGCACCCAGAGCAGTGGCCCCGCCGATAGCCTTGCCGTACATACGGGGCGCAATATGGTTGCCTACCTATGAAGGTAAGCTCGGTACCTTAGCAGCCTTTAAGCAAAAAATGTGTGCAGTGCTGGACATGTATGCTATGACAGAAAAGCAGCGAGCCACCGTTGTGCTGGGACAATTAACAGGCTCAGCGGAGCTAGATGTCGAGTCAGTGATGCTGACAGAGACTCTGTATAAAAAAAGTATTTGACAAGCTCAGGGCTGCTATTGAAAAACACATGCAGTCTGAACTGTTATGAACTGATGACTCAGGAGTAACATTCAGATTCCATAGAAGTCGTTGGTAACTTGTACTGACCGCAATCCCTGACTACACACCGCAACTAGAAGTAGCCCCAGGATGTAACTAACCAGACCTAGACACATCTGCACAGCCGGAGAACTAATTGCTCCTAAAGATGGATGGAGGAAAAGCTATCTTGCCTCAGAGCAGAACCCCAAAAGAATAGCAAGCCCCCCACAGATATTAACTTGGAAACAAGAGAAGGAAAGCAAACACAGGCAGAGTATAAGGTTTAGCAAAAGAGGCCAAACTAGCTATATAGGAAAGACAGGATAGAATACTATTGTGGTCAGTATAAAACACTATCAAAAACCACCAACAGCAGTTATTACAAAAATTATCCTGAGTCACTAAGACTCGGTGACAACTATATCTTAAGTACACAAAAGTGTGCCACAAAGTATAAAAAAAAATTTACTTATCTTGCAAAGAAAGCAGAGAGATGTGAACTCCTCCAGGAACAAAAGACAACTGGCAAGAATTGATCCACTTCCAACCATTATATGCTCCGAGATCCAGATGGCCAATCACCCTCACCTGTGAAGCCCACACAGTCAGCTGCATCACCAGCTAAAACCACCAGAGGGTGCTCCAATGAATTCACAACACTGAACTAAGGATGCAATTCTACCAATGCAAACAGAGACCGCAAGGTACTATCAGAGACTTTGCCCTCCGTTTACAAGGGGCACTCCGGTCCTTAAAGCAGGTAGACCCGGCAAGTGTGCTAAACGAAGATAAAATGCTTGCAGAACAGTTTATAGAAGGATTGAGGTCAGACTACCACTGCCAGCAGGTACACATGTGAGTCTTAGATCATCCTGATGTGAACTTCAATGATTTAAAAGACCGAGCAATAACTGTGCTACGACAACCAGTGCCTGCAGAGCATGCAGCCCAACTCTGGCAGGTTAACACCTCTCCCATAGACTTTGAACCTACTCCCAAAAACCCTGCAAAAGCGTCAGGGCAAGCTGAGGCAAACAACCCTGATGATGACCTACGTAACCAGGTGCTGCAGCTAACCAAAAATATGGACTATGTGCTAAAACCCTTGCAAGCCATGCCAGGGGCACAACCACCAAGCAAAATCCAGCTAGCTGATTGCCCTGACAATGTCCCATGGATGAGGAGGAAGCCCAAGTCGCACATTCTGGGGACCAACAAGTCGTCTGTTCTGGGCACCAACAAGTCACCCGTTCAGGGGACCAACACACCATTCCAACGCAGAGCCAGTGGCTACACGGATTCTTCAGGACAACCCATCTGTCTACGCAGCAACAAACCAGGCCACTTCGCAAGAGGGTGTCCTTTAAACCTGAGATTCCTGGGCCCGAGGGCCAACCCCAGGAGTAGGACAACAGGGCCCATATGACTGGCGTAATCGGTACATGGGAGGCCGTCCGCACCTCAACATTACGCTGGAAGGAATCCCCATGTCGGCCCTATTGGACACAGGGCCACAGGTTACCACCATCCCACATATCCTTTACAAACAATTTTTGTCTAATACTGATCTAAGACCCACAGACCCCAGTTTTGTTATTATTGCCGTTAATGGACAACCACAGAATCAGGTGGGATTCAGAGAAGTGACAATAAAGCTGGGGAGGGTGGAGTTAAAAGGCCAAGGGTTATATGTGGTAGAAGATAATCCTGATGAGAAACACCCCTACATGGTAATTGGAACTAATGTAATTGAAAACTGCTTTAGAGAAGTGTTATTTTTACTCCAATAGATTGCTGTGATTGCGAGTTATGGGCGGAAGAGAGTCCTCCAAAGAGAAATCCGAGCCCTCATCCACAAGCAACAGGTAAATCTGTCTGGGGGAGAGATTGGCAGTGTGTGGGTAACAGACCCGTTTCCCATTGTGTTACCACCGAAAAGTGTTATGATGATATGGTGTCGAACAGCAATAAGTCTTAGAGGAAAGGAATACCAGGCAGTTGTAGAGCCGGAGTATTCGGAGCATAGACCTACACTACTGACAGCCAGAGGGGTGGTGGATGTACGCAAGGGAAGAGTACCAATCGATGTATTAAATTGTGGGGAAGAGGAAGCAAAACTACCCCGGTATGCTACTGTAGCAAAGCTGATCACTGTCTGTGACAACAACATACAGATAGTAGAGGCCTTACCCTCGTCAAACCAGGCGGAGGATAACAACTGGAAGAGTGGTGTCAGCAGTTGCACGTAGGAACTGATGCCACCCCTTCCCACCACAAGCACAGAGTTTACCGGGTAGCACAAGAGTTCGAACAGATATTTAGTAAGCATCCATTAGATTTTGGGAGGATTAAAGGGGTACACCATCGCATACCCTCATGAGATCATCCCCCAATTAAATTGAGACACAGACCCATTCCACCAAATCACTACCAGTATGCCAAAGAGATGCTGTGGGACGTGAAGGAAGCCTGGGTAGACCTCTTAGTCCTGGTCAGAAAGAAGGATGGCACTATGAGGATGTTGTGGATTACAGGGAAATCAATAAGATCACTCACAAAGATGCTTACCCGTTACCCCGGATAGAGGAGTCTCTTGCTGCATTAAAGACAGCTAATTATTTCTCCACATTAGATTTCACTAGTGGGTATTGGCAGGTCTCTGTTGCAGAAGATGACCGAGAGAAGACTGCATTCACAACACCAATGGGTCTATGCGAATTGAACAGCATGCCAATCGAGTTATGCAATGCACTGGGAACATTTCAAAGACTCATGGAATGTTGCCTGGGTCGCCAGAACTTCGAGACGGTGCTCTTATACCTGGACGATGTCATTGTGTATTACAAAACCTACGAAGAACATCTGGAACACCTGGCGGAGGTATTTACAGCTTTAGCAAAGTACGGAATGAAGCTCAAACCATCTAAATACCACCTGCTGAAATCAAAAGTCCAATACCTCGGACATGTGGTCAGCACGGATGAAGTAACACCAGACCCAGAAAAAGTGACAGCTATCCAGGACTGGCAGAGGCCAACCACCGTCAGCGAGGTACATCAATTCTTAGGTTTGGTTGGGTACTACAGAAGATTCATAAAGGGCTACATGAAGATGGCAGCGCGCCTGCAAGATCTTCTGGTAGAAAGGAACAAGAAGACTCCTTCCAACAGATGAAGCAGGCTCTGACCGGTGAGGAAATCCTGGTGTATCCCGATTATAACCTACCATTCGTCCTTTACACTGACGCAAGCAATGTAGGCCTGGGAGCGGTGCTATCCCAGATACAAGATGGTAAAAAAAGAGTAATTGCCTATGCCAGCATAAAACTTCAACCCACCGAGAGGAACCCAGAAATCTATAGTTTATTTAAGTTGGAGTTCCTGGCCTTGGTCTGGGATATAACAGAGCGGTTCAAGCATTACCTGGCAGCTTCAAAATTTACCATCTTTACGGATAATAATCCATTAACACACTTGGATACCGCGAAGCTTGGTGCATTGGAGCAACGCTGGATGGCCCGACTATCGAACTATGACTTTACCATCAAGTACCGGGCAGGCCGTAACAATGCAAATGCTGATGCCCTCTCCAGAAACCCTCAAATACATTTGCAAGGACTTGAAGAAGAGGTAGATGACTTGGAGGAAGTAGAACTCCCAGCTTTCCATAAAAGTAGAAAATGTTAAATTACAGAAGCCCATATCTATCAGAACCATCAGAATGTTGCACTAAACCCGTTGCCTCACTATGGATGGAAAGAGACTCAAGATAGTGATTCAGCAGTGAACCTAGTGAAGAGGCTAATAACCCAATCGGATTCCCAACTTGAAAAGAATGCTCCACCAGAGGCCCAATACCTGTGGAAAGAACGAAGCAGGTTATTCACCTATCAAGGTCAATTGTGCAGACGGTATATCAACCCTAGAACACATGAAATGGTATGGCAAGTTGTGGTTCCAAACAGAGATGTCCAAATGGTGTTGGAAGCGTACCAGAATGGAGCAGGACACTTTGGATGGAGAAAACTGGAAATATTGTTACGTGAGAGATTCTATTGGATCGACATGAGGTCCTCCATAGAGAAATGGTGTAAAAATTGTGGACTATGCTCATTAAGAAGAAAAGACCGTAACTGCCATAAAGCACCACTCCAGCCCATCATCACTAAACAGCCATTAGAACTGGTAGCTTTAGATCACGTCAAACTCACACCCAGCATATCGGGCTATACCTATGCTCTTACTATGGTAGACCACTATTCCAAATTCCTTGTGGTAGCTCCTGTAAAAGACTTAACAGCTCAAACAGCAGCAAGAACCTTTCAAGCCTATTTCTGCAGACCACATGGGTATCCAGAACAGGTATTGACAGACCAAGGTCCTGCCTTAGAAGCGGAAGTATTTCAAGAGTTCTGTAACCTATACAGCTGCAAGAAAATTCATACCACACCTTACCATCCCCAAATCAATGGATTGTGCGAAAAGAAGAATCATGTGGTAATAGAATTGTTGAATACTCTGCCCTTAGAAGAGCGAAACAGATGGCCATCTACAACAACATCCCAGTGAGCTCAGCAAATTGTACTCCTGCATACCTCATGAAAGAAAGACCAGGAAATTTCCAGTAGACTTTGAAAAGGGCATTGTTGTTCCTGAAGAAGGCACCTCAGATGCAGATTGGGATACCAGAAGAACAGAGCAATACAAGAAAATATAGGAATGTGTTGAAAGAAGTCTGGCAAAATCCAGAGAAAAACAAGAGACCAACTTTAACAAAAGTGCACAAGGAACACTCTTGATACCAGGTGAATTAGTTTTGAAAAAGAAAACAAGAATGCACAAGTTAGATGATCAATGGGAAGACGAACCATACACTGTATTACCATCCAGTTTTGACAACCAGAAAACCTGTCTGATCAGCAAAGACAATGGAGAAACAATAGCAACAGTGTCCAGAGATCATTTAAAGAAGTGCCCTCAACAGTTACAACCAAAAGAAGATGTACCGGGTACAGAATCTGACAAAGAGGAGCCAAAGACAGTCCAAACACTTATAGGAGAATTACCTGCAGATTGGCGCCAAATAGAAGGTACCTACCTAATACCCTTGTTGATGTTCCCACAACCAGTTAAAGAACCAAGAGCAGAAGAACCACCCGTTGTAGCAGAGCCAGAGAACCCTGCAATCTGTGCACCTGCCATTCCCGCTGTGACGCTCAGGTATACCTGTGTTACGCAGATCAACACATGGGTCAGTAAATAGTGTTCACTCTACACCAAGCTTACACACTAGTGGAATACCACTAAGGTACAGACAATAGAGTACAAAACATAGGAAAAATGTAAATATGTTTAAAATGTAAATATATAACCAATGTCAGTGTACGGAAGGGTGAAGAGTAGGCTAAAACAACCCAGACCAGGTACACAACATCAGAAGAGATGAGAGAAGTTGGCATAAGGAGCTGTCGAGGGAGAGCAAAATCTTGGCCAATAGGTGACCCCAGGGCCAGGAGGCCTACTGCGCTTATGACCTGTTAGAGGCCCCTGCAGTACTTAGGACTCTTATGCTGAGGCACCCGTAGTGTTTGTTGTTGTGTTTTGAACTTTTAAGCCCACAGAGACTTTACTTGTTGGACTTTTGAATTTGCTTTTAAAAATTTCAAAAATTGACCATAGCCACACGACTGCTGGTGGCAAAAATACTTTTTTTTTTTTTTGTTCAGATGTTTTTTTATTAAACTCAGCATAATATTGCAACACACATCAGAAAGATAATATCACATTATTTTACCTTTTATATGATATAAACCCAACTATGGATCCCACCCCCCACCCTCCATACTCATGAACAGATTCCCTGTATGCATTTCTATACAAACAATAGCACTTATATCTAGAATCCTCATATATACATCCTCCATCTTCTTCTTTAGCCACAGGTCCAGCAGTATAAAAGAAAACATTCGTCACAGTCGTCGCTCATACACCTCCTGACACATTATCCTCCACCCGCAACCATGGATCCCACAATTTTTCAAACATTGTAAAGTCATTCCTTTTCTTATATATGTTCTCCTCTGTTCGAATGATATACGCCACTCGTCGTAAGTATTCCATCCTGGAGGGAGGCTCGGCCCTGATCCATGCCCTCGCAATCAACTTCCTCGCCATGAATAACAATCTTGCCACCGCAATCTTCTGCACACTCGTCACATTTATTTCTTCCACATAACCTAACACACACACAATTGGTATTCTCGGAATCACGCATCCATACCTTCCCTCAATCAAATTTATCACAACCATCCAAAAAGCTTGCAGTCTCGGACATTCCCACATCATATGTAGCACTCCCGCACCCTCATGCATGCATCGCGGACATTCTGATGTACTCCTAACCCCAATCCTTTGTAAAAACTCAGTCGATCTATAAACTCTGTGCACCAAATAGAGCTGCGACATCCTACCCGGCTCACTCAGAGACAACTTCGGACCATATTCCAGTATAGTGTCACACACCTCATCATTTATTTCCCCTATTTCTTCTTCCCACTTATCCCGAGCCCGTATAGGATGCCGCAGCAAGAATGTATGCAACAGATCGCCATATATAGTCGAAATCACTTCTTTAGTGTCACCATCCCTACAAATATAGTCCAACACTATGTCCTTGTGAATCTTGAGATTACTCAGTCTCCTTTGTCTGTTATAGGCATGTGCCACCCTGTGATATAAGAACCCATTTGTGTCCGGGATCCCAAAGTCTTGCTTTAATGACTCAAAGGACTTCAACCTCCCCTTCTCTTCAAGCTGCCATAGATACTCAAGACCACCACGTGTCCATGCTCTCTGACCTCCCAACTTACAGAGTTCACCTAAGTTTCTATTCATCCACACAGGAGTATATTTCGTGAAGCCACTTATGCCTCTCAGTTTCTTCACTCGAGACCACACCCTCTGTACCAAGCACATGGTGGGAAACCTTCCTCCAAACTGTCCCAGATCTCCCTCCTCGAAGCTCTGTACCAGTGGGGACCTGCCAGTCATAAGTTCCAAAACCTTTTTTACTGAGTCTCCCTGCCCTCTCGATACCCACCCTCTAGGATGCTGGCTCTGGGACGCTAAAAAATAAATCCAAGGATTTGGTAAAGCAATTCCCCCTTCCGACTTTGGCCGTTGCAAGATTTCAAGTTAATTCTGGGTTGCCCCCTGCCCCATACCAAATCCCTAAATAGAGAGTTTAATCTCTGGAACAACCCCCACGGGAGCCACACAGGAGAGTCATGAAGCACGTAAAGAATCTTAGGCATAAGGATCATTTTGGCCAGGTTCGCCCTGCCCACCACTGAGAGACGCAATTTGGACCATGCTTGTGCCTTAACTTTTAATTTCATCAACAGCGGGTCTACATTCAATCGGACAAAATCTGTAACTGGTAACTCTATCTTCATGCCCAGATATTTAAATTGCTCTACAACTTTCAGCTCAGCACATTGTATAGTTCCAACCTCTGCTTCATCATCCCTGTCTATCAGCATTAAACTGGATTTTTCCCAATTTATCCGCAATCCCGACATTGCTCCAAATTTCTCAATTACCTCCACTGCATGTGTAAGTGGGCAAAAATACTTTAAATAGCCTGCAGTGGATGGAGTAGCGCTGTATGGACTGGTTACCTGTTTTTCCCATTTTTCCCTGTTTTTTGTAATTTTTATTTGAGACTCTGTACAAATTTCAAATGTAAATAGTTATGTCATGTTTGTTGAAAAATATTTCAGTCCAGAGGACTGAGGTTAACTAGGGGGGAATGTGGCACTCCTGCTGGGGATTGCCACATGACCCACCAGTGCAAGGAAAGACATACTCCTTAGTACACACAGAAAACAACACCTTCCACCCCAGACCTGGAGGGGAGCTCTACTTGCTGCCTTAAAAGGAACCAACCAGCAAAAAATCGCTATCTAAGCTATAAATATCTGTCCCTGGAGGCTTAAATTACTATTCTAACCATCCCTGACTGACTAAATCTAACTAAGTGCACCCTCAATAAATGACTTTTTACACTTGCGGCGGGCGGAAGTGACGCGGGGCCTGCAGCACGTGACCCGCTCATTGCGAGGACGCAATGGGTGGGTAATTTCAATCACAGAAGAAGATGGACAGCGGCGAGGAGACTCGCCTCGCTGACAAAGCCTGGAGGAACGCCCAGCCGACAAGAATTTGGTAAGTATAAAAAGTCATTTATTGAGGGTGTACTTAGTTAGATTTAGTCAGTCAGGGATGGTTAGAATAGTAATTTAAGCCTCCAGGGACAGATATTTATAGCTTAGGTTGGTTCCCTTTAAGCGAGTTTCCCTATAAAGATCCAAGTCTGAGGGGAGGAGTCACTTAATTCTAGTGAGAAGTTAGTTGAGTTAGTCTGCAGTGAGCAGAGGAGAGAGTGTGGCGCCCCTGCATCCAGGAGGCCACAAAGGGAACTGCAGCAAGGCAGGTAGGACGACAGTTGCACATCAACACCCTCACTGCCCACATAACCCACGTACAGTAGATGGCAGCATCCAGCCCTGAGCTTGGAGACTCTAGGCAGGTGAAGGGTGGTGGATTCAGAGGAGTGGGTTGGGCACACGCGAAGTCAGGTGACAGACAGGAGAAATAGTGAAGGGGGAGGAGGAAGGAGTCAGTAGGCCAGAGTGAACCGACCAGAAAAGATCAAGAGTAGGCCCAGGGTGCCGAGCAGCAAAGAAACAGACCAGCAGCAGGCCGAGGAGCACGGAACAGGCCGAGAGACAGCAGTAGGCCGAGTTAAGCTGAGAAAGAAAGAAAGAATCACACGTCCTGGAAGAGTGAGGTGTAGGAGCGCAGAATCTGTACCGAGCCAGTGCGAGCCGGAGGAGAGAGAATGCCCATCCGAAGCCAGATCCCCAGGAGTGTGAGAGGACAGAGAGGGACGGTGATACCCGAGCCCTAGAATTACAGCCGAGACGACAGACTGCAGGCGGAGTAGCCCTCCTATGACACTGGAAGACACAGTAGAGAGAGTCTGGTAGAGTCTCACACGGGAGGACTGCTGGAGGCTGGGCTGAGTAGAGTGTCGGCTCTAGAGGGGACTGTAGTTTCACCCGGCATCCCCAGACGACCGATGGGGGACCACAGCTACACGTTAGGGTCCCTACCCCAAAGGACAGGCAGCTTAGTGACAAACAGGAGGACCCACAGGGGCCTGAGTCACCGCCATGCTGTCCGGAGACGCACACCAAGCGAACTCAGAGAGAGTTAACAGCCTGGAAAGGACACAGAGACAGAGTGAGGGGTCACAGAGAGAGAGACATGGCTGCAGAGAGTAAAGGGAACCCGGAGGGGAAAGTGTGCCCGTGTATTGAGACTTGTAACCGACAGTAAGAACTGTGTTGAACTGTAACTGTAACTTGAGAACATAAGAAGTAAACACGGTGAACCCTGAATCCAACTCTCTGGTGTGTCTCTGCCTGCGAACTATTCCCTCCATACAGGAGTATAACAGCCCTCCACCTGCAGAGCCACAGCTTGCCAGCTCCAGCACTGAGGAAGGATCCCTGCAGCATCTGGCTAGTAAGTGAATTGCACTCAGCACCAAGCCTGCACACTACACAATAGACTCTAACCATCACTGCCCCGGGGAATACAGTTCTGCCCACGGGAACTATACCATCTACGCTGCCATTACATCATCCCCGGAGGTTCTGCAGCAGCGGCGGTCCCATCACTGGCCGCACACAGTGGGTGGCGTCACGACTGACAATCCCCTGTAAATATCCCTTTTTATTTGCCAGCCCGGGACATGGTCCGGACCAGGACCACCCGTGACTTCCCCAGTAGCAGACCCGGTCCGGTACCGAGTACCCCGTCCCAGTGGGCTCGACAAACCTGGCGTCACGAACAGGATCTACCTGGTCCAAAAGAATTGGACCCCGTGGGCCTACAGAACGTGTTCTAGACTTTTCCCGCCAAAATCTGACCTTAATGGCGGCCATAGAAGCTTAGCGCCATATGCAGAGGAGGCATGTCCAAACCCCCCATCGTGGGCCGGCCCGGTCCAAGGCGCGAAGAGAAGGACCCGCCCTGGCTCCCCTTAACTCCGGGAGAGCCAGCCGTCACTCTCAAAGAAGAACCTCCGCCCCTAAACCCTCCTACCAATGAGACGCTGGTGGGAGAAGAAGCGGAAATCGTCATCAGGAAGAGGCTGGATGAAGAACCGGAAACAAAGCAGTCGCCATTGCAGTACATGAGGACGGAAGCAGAGGACGCTGAGGATAGTGCCGTGATCGGAAGACCCCAAGTGATCCCGGAGGGCCCACGGAACGAACCGCTGGAGGAACCCGGCCAGGGAGAGAACTTGTGTGACCAGAGCGAGATGGCAGAAGGCGGCAGAGAGCGTCCACAGATCCGAGACACCCGGCGAGGTGTGCTGCGACTGCTACCCCAGCAGATGACACGGGCCCAGGAGCAGCATCGGACCCGGATTCAAATTGATATTGACCACCGCCAAGCTTATGAGACTCTGTCCATACAACCCGGCTGTGTTGGAGATACGCGTGATTGCGTGGAGAGCGAGGATGGATGCCGCACCGCGACCCTGATTGATGTGTCCGTACAAGGTGAGCGAGGCCCGTATGGCATGAAAGAGCGGAGACTGTCCCTAGAGTCATTAGAGGAGGATGAGCCCCCAGACATGGAGTATCCAGACGATACCGAGCAACCGGACCCAATTGTTGATACGGCTCCCACAGATACTACTGAGACTGTTACACCAAAGACCATGAAGGATGCTTTTACCCAGACCCCGGAAAGCTACTTGCTGATAGCTGCATTACAGAATCTAGAAGTGTACCCCAGAAGGCGAACATCACAAGAGTTACCGTGGAAGCAGCAGACAAAAGAATGAAAACACGGGTCCTGCATCCAGAAGAGGAAACTAAGTGTGAATGAGGTGTATTCCTTACTGTCCCCATCCCATACCTGAATGAATGCTAGCATTCCCCTGTCTGTCTTATATGTTTATTGACTTTAACACCACGAACAATGAGTCGGTATAAACTTTGAACTGTATATAGTTTGAGCACCTTTGCGTGCTCCCCTTTGGTTTTAAGACCAGTGTTGCACATAAGAAGTAGTGAATGAGACTTTGACTGTTTAAATCGTGAACTTTGAACTGTTTTTGAGAATTTTTGCACTTTTGGAGAAGAATGTTTTTATACTTTTGATATAAAGTAGCGTTTATAATGTGTTTTATAGCAAAAGAAAAGAAAATGCGTTGTAGCATTAGACCTGGCAGGGGTCCAGAAGGGTAATGACGTAGATATACCCATGCACGTGTAGATAGTTAATTGAAGTAACATTTAAAGAAGACTCGAACCTTCTGGATGGGAAGAACCAAGAATCCGTAATGTTTAATGTTGTTTGAAAAATAAAATGTTTTCAGGGGATCCATGACGGGCAGTGCGGGGACGCGCTAGTTTAACTCCGGGAGAGTGTGGCGCCCCTGCGTCCAGGAGGCCACAAAGGGAACTGCAGCGAGGCAGGTAGGGTGACAGTTGCACATCAACACCCTCACTGCCCACATAACCCACGTACAGTAGATGGCAGCATCCAGCCCTGAGCTTGGAGACTCTAGGCAGGCGAGAGGTGGTGGATTTAGAGGATTGGGTTGGGCACACACGAAGTCAGGTGACAGACAGGAGAAATAGTGAAGGGGGAGGAGGAAGGAGTTAGTAGGCCAGAGTGAGCCAACCAGAAAAGATCAAGAGTAGGCACAGGGTGCCGAGCAGCAAAGACACAGACCAGCAGCAGGATGAGGAGCACGCACAGGCCGAGAGACAGCAGTAGGCCGAGTTAAGCTGAGAAGGAATCACACATCCTGGAAGAGTGAGGTGTAGGAGCGCAGAATCTGTACGAAGCCAGTGCGAGCCGGAGGAGAGAGAAAGCCCGTCCGAAGCCAGATCCCCAGGAGTGTGAGAGGACAGAGAGGGACAGTGATACCCGAGCCCTAGAATTACAGCCGAGATGACAGACTGCAGGCGGAGTAGCCCTCCTATGACACTGGAAGACACAGTAGAGAGAGTCTGGTAGAGCCTCACACGGGAGGACTGCTGGAGGCTGGGCTGAGTAGAGTGTCGGCTCTACAGGGGACTGTAGTTTCACCCGGCATCCCCAGACAACTAACGGGGGACCACAGCTACATGTTAGGGTCCCTACCCCAAAGGACAGGCAGTTCAGTGACAAACAGGAGGACCCACAGGGGCCCGAGTCACCGCCATACTGTCCAGAGACGCACACCAAGCGAACCCAGAGAGAGTTAACAGCCCGGAAAGGACACAGAGACAGAGTGAGGGGTCACAGAGAGAGAGACCTGGCTGCAGAGAGTAAAGGGAACCCGGAGGGGAAAGTGTGCCCGTGTATTGAGACTTGTAACCGACTGTAAGAACTGTGTTGAACTGTAACTGTAACTTGAGAACGTAAGAAGTAAACACAGTGAACCCTGAATCCAACTCTCTGGTGTGTCTCTGCATGCAAACTATTCCCTCCATACAGGATTATAACAGCCCTCCACCTGCAGAGCCACAGCTTGCCAGCTCCAGCACCGAGGAAGGATCCCTGCAGCATCTGGCTAGTAAGTGAATTGCACTCAGCACCAAGCCTGCACACTACACAATAGACTCTAACCATCACTGCCCCAGGGAATACAGTTCTGCCCACAGGAACTATACTATCTACGCTGCCATTACATCATCCCCGGAGGTTCTGCAGCAGCGGCGGTCCCATCACTGGCCGCACACATTGGGTGGCGTCACGACTAACAATCCCCTGTAAATATCCCCTTTTATTTGCCAGCCCGGGACACGGTCCGGACCAGGACCACCCGTGACTTCCCCAGTAGCAGACCCGGTCCGGTACCAAGTACCCCGTCCCAGTGGGCTCGACAAGAGCAGCAATGAAGGAGCTGGTTGCTGGGATCAAGCCAGGCACAGGACCAGGGAACACTGACCCAGCTGTGCTGCACTCTAGGGAGAGGGTCGGAGGCCAGTGGAGGAAGTAGAAAGGAAGAAAGGAACATAACAGATTTCCCTTTAGCCACCCGTACACCGGAGTCCGATTCTGCTAACAATCTAAAGTGCAGCAGAGAAAGCCCGGACTGACCAGGAGGATCTAATCCCCTGAGGTAAAAATGACAAGACACTCAAACCTGACCAAGTACAGGACCAGGGACCTAAGCAGAGAATAGGGATCCCACAGAAAGGTCCTCATTGTCGGTTGTGAATAGTATCCTGAGAGGGGGAAGGAGCGGCAAGTTCAGTTTCAGGCAGGACTTACCCCAATCACTGCACACAATAACAGAGGAAGCCTCACAACTCTCCAAGGTGAATGTCGCAAATTGCACCGAGAACCTGGTTACTCTCCTGGACTGCAACCGTTACCGGACATCAATAAAAAGGTACCAAAACAAAAACAATTGTGTGTATGCCTGATTCCCCGCCACCGCCTGAAGCATTCTCAGCAGAACTGCTACTTCAACTCCCCTCATCCACCCCCGCTGACCTGAGGTAAAGCTCCACCTGTGGGGAGCTGTACTGCTCTAAGCTGCACCTTCATCACCTCAGCGGCCGGCTGCAGTGCTGGTATCCACGTTACCAGGTTCCACAGGTGGCATCACGTTACCATTCTCCCATCCATCATCATCATTCCCCCCCACCATCCCCACCATTGAGGGTTCAGGGCATGGAACCAGGAACCGAGCAGCCGTGATCCCCCATCAAAGTGACCATCTGTCGCGGTATCCGAGTACCCCCCTACCCTGTCCATCGACTCATTTGCATGTGACAACGCACTAACGATGTTGGAAGGATCACGGTCACGTGACATAGCTAACGATCTCGTTCACCTATATCCTAGCGTGTGAAGTGGCCTTAAGAGTTCAAAACCTTGTCATATTTAAAAGAATGTTCATTCCTCCAGTTACTATTTTCTGAAAAAAAATCTTGCTGTATGGACAGCAAAGTGGCCTTCCCATTGAAATCAATAGAAAACGTATTCATTTGAAGTAGTTGTCAATGTGGATTTTGAAGCGAATGAGCTTTCAAATCCATGTTAAAAACCTCTGTGTAAAAATACCCTTAGTTTTTGCTAATGAAAGGTGAATATAGCGTCAATTTGACTCCTTTACTCCTTCCTAAGAAGCTATTCCCTCCTCCCTGTGCTCTCTGCTTCACTGCTAGTTTGATTTTCCTGTCCTGCAAGCTGGTTCTGATTGGGAGGAGGGGGTAGAAGGAGGAGAGATGATAAGGCACACATCTGATATCTGATAGGTCAGCTAGGTAAGGCAATCTCCTCCATCTGTTGCTCTGAGCACAAGTCCAAGCTGTCTGTGATAGATTCTGTGTGTCTATGTGTTTATTTGAACATTTGTTTTGCTGCAGACAAGAGGATACAGACCTTCCCTCCCCATGTAAGTGATTTCTACTGAACTTTCCTTGTGTGCAGTGCAGTGATGTCACTACATGAATATTAATTCCCTGAGGAGTTGGCAGCAAAGAAGTAATTGATCACTCACTGTGATAGACAGATGGAATTAATCTCTTATTTTGCAGTGTTCATGACTCGCCCAGGCCGGGGTACTCAGAGCTCGGGCACGGTGTCAGGGGGACGCTATCACTGGTGGCTGCACCCGAGTCCGTGGCTCTGGGGGTCGGTCACTTCTTAAATAAAGTTTTTGTTAGAATGGTTCTTGACGCCACCTGTAGTACCTGGTGAGGGATCACTAGCATCACTGCAGTCCTCCGGAGGGTGCTGGTATTGCGGCAAGGGTGGTAAAGCTTCCTACAGATGAAGCTGGCCTCCGGGGCAGTGTTAGCTGAAATAAAAGTTCAGTGATGGCAGTACAGAGACACAAAGGCAGTTTCACTCTTCCCAGATACTTTACTGGGAACAAGCATCCAACGAATACATAGTCCACAGTTCAGCAATGATGTAATTCACAGGTAACCTTTTGGGTGACCATAAATGGATGCAAGGCGGTTTGGAGATACCCGCGGTGTGTCTCAGTTAACAAACCCATGTCCTGTTAGCCCCATCTTGGATCAGTCTCTTGCCAGTCCCGCTGAGGTAGTCATCGCATTCCTCTCTCTCTCTCTGCTACCTGGACCCCGACCTCTATGGAGAACCGGGTGGACCGCTCCGTGTGTGGCAGGGAGCTGTAGCTGGCAGGCCGCAGCAACCGCTTGAGGGCTACGGAGGTGGACTCCAGCGTTTCCTCGGATCTGGCTTTCTGTGGTGGACTGGGGAAGCTCCCCGGAGTATGGTCGCTCTGCTCTGGGGTTTCCCCTGTCTCTCTTGGGCTCAGACTCACGCGTCAGGCACCCTCTCTCAAGTTCCCCTCAGGAGCCCCTTTCATCTTCCCTCAGGTCTAGTCTGCAACTCTCCTGTTCTTTCCTTCCGACTCCCCTAACCCCCCTCCCAGGGTGCGTGGGAGTGCTGAGTTGGTTCCCTCCTACCAACCCTGCATCCACTTACAGTTGGGATAATTACACCTCTTTTACGGGTGTAATACCCCAGTGTGATGCCTGACCAACGGGGGCACCACATACAGATATGAATAGAAAGAGCTTCACCAGAGGAATTAGAAAATGATAGTTACATATGGATTTTTGACCTGATATTCCCTTTAAATTAAATTTCCTGGATAGATTACCATTCACTCTGAGCTTAGCTGTTAGGGAACTATACAGCCAATCGCATACTGCCCAGAGGTAGCTGTATTTTACACTGTCAAATGCCTTTGCAGTGTCCAAAGACACAATTGCTTTACTTCCAGTCCCCTAAAGTTACCTTTACAAGCGGCAATTTTTCTAAGAATTTCACTGGCAATTTACTGGTTGCAGTGAAATCATGGAGACATTGTTCCATTTGTACACAGCAACAAGATAGAACAATGTGTCCATGATTTCACTGCAACCAGTAAGTTGCTAGTGAAATTCCTAGAAAAGTTGATGTGTGTAAAGGTACCCTAAGAGCTCATCTCTAGGTTGAGAAATATAGAAGATAAAGAACTGCAGCACTCTTCTTTTTGAAACAACCGCCTTTATTCGGCCATCAGGTGGGGGTGACAACGTTTCGGGATCCTGTCGCTTTCTCTAGCAGCTATACAATAACAAGGCTGTTACTTATACCCTTGATTTCCATATGCTCACATAATTGACAATTATCACATTCAGTTTTTTTTTTTTTTTAATCTATATAGTGCCCTCTAGTGCAAAAACAGTGCTAGTGCACACTTATTCACCTTTTATATCATTATATTTAGCCCTTATTTTCCACATCATATATTTACATTATCTGTTCCATATTGATACTTATTTGATTGCTTTACATGTCGATGTTGAACACCTTGCACAGCTATGGCTTCCACCTGGTCCGCCCTCTCCTATGCAGTATACAGTTCTCCTCCTTGCTTTCCTGCCGCCATTACACGTGTCCTGCGTTTCTATGAGATCGCCCCCACATGCACGGTGCAATTTGGGTAGTTTACCGTCGCTATGGCAATCAAATAAGTATCAATATGGAGCAGATAATGTAAATATATTATGTGGAAAATAAGGGCTAAATATAATGATATAAAAGGTGAATAAGTGTGCACTAGGACTGTTTTTGCACTAGAGGGCACTATATAGATAAAAAAAAAAAAAAAAAAAAACCTGAATGTGATAATTGTCAATTATGTGAGCATATGGAAATCAAGGGTATAAGTAACATAGCCTTGTTATTGTATAGCTGCTAGAGAAAGGGACAGGATCCCGAAACGTTGTCAACCCCACCTGATGGCCGAATAATGGCGGTTGTTTCAAAAAGAAGAGTGCTGCAGTTCTTTATCTTGTATACTTATACAGCAAGGAGGAGAGGAGCTGTGACTGCTGAGCACCAAGGGGAGCTGTGCTGCACCAATATACTAATCTAGGTTGAGAAATAGATGTATTTATATAACTGCTGTGAAGGTGTGGAGCCCACTGGGACGAGGTACTTGGTACCGGACCGGGGTATCACAGGGGGAAACACGGCAGTCCTTGGTCCGGACTGTGTCCCGAGCCCACAAGTAATGGGGGGATATTTACAGGGGAGTTTGTCGTGACGCCACCCACGGGTTGTGGTCAGGGTGACCACCGCTGCTGCAGAACCTCCGGGGATGATGTTTGGCAGCCAGTGATGTAACGGCTCTCCGCGGGCAGAGCCTGGTTCCCCGGTGCAGTGATGATAAAAGTCTAGGGATGATGCAGGGTGGGGGTAGTGGTGGAAATTATAGCCGCTTGTGAGGGAACGTAGGACTTGACTGCAAGGATCACACAGACTCACGGTATTGTAGTTTTCCACGTCTTTACTGTAGTTGTTGTTCAGCAGAGTACTGTCCATGGAGTCTGTACCGGGGCCGGGTTGCTCCCAGCCTGACCGGCTCCTTGGCTTCCCACTCCTGCGCTGTGTGTATGGCTCTGCTGCCGCTTTAGCTAGGCTGCTGGCCCTGTCTCTCCTCACAGGTACCCCCTTGCTAGGCAACTTGAGTCTTAACCGTGTGTTTCTGACCCTGCCGTGTTGCTTCGCTGTGGTACAGTGCAGATCTATAACCTCCACTCGTCCGGTGTTTACTGTGCTGCTTGTGTCAGTCACAGTTTTGGATCCGGTATCCGGTCTTTGCGCTCCTCCTAGGCGAGTTATGGGGTAACTCAGTCTCCCAGACGTGTTCCTCTGTTCCTATTGACTCCTTCACTTAGACCCTGGCTAGGCCTGGAATTGAGCAGCGGACCGTGGGGGAGCCTAAGGCAGCTCCTTTACACCAAAGTCCTTCTTCCTCAGTGCTGCAACGCACTGAACTACTCACTTCCTCTCCACACCAGAATATATAGGGGAGTTGCTTTAGCTCCACCTTCTGGCCTGGAGGCGCTAGTGTAGTATAGAGTGTTGTATCGGGAATTAAAGGTGTTGTCCGGGCTTGTGATATATTCTCAGTGTATATCCAGCCTGCCTAATGCTGACAATCACTCATGTACTTTGTGTCAATATTTTGCAGTGTTCCTGAGATAACAGTAATCTGCTTCTGAAGAGAACGACCATAGGGTATGTGCTGCCATGATAATGTTATCTGGTAGTGTAATCCTACTCTACTCCAAGTCTGCCCTCCATAGAAACAACCCCGCCCACCATAGCAACAGGCCCTCCCCGTTCACATGATCGAGCCCTCCCCACAAATTACCAAATCCTCCCCCTACAGCAGCAGCCTGAGCCATCGATCCCAGTGCAGAGAGCAGACCTGCTTAGCTGCTCCTCCTCCCAGCCACACACATACTGCTGTAAGGTAGTGCTTGAATCGCTGGGTTACAGCCCAAACTACTGTCAGTAGTTCTAAATAGAAGGAACTGTAATTCTCAGGGTTTCTTTCCGTAGGCTGGAGTTTCCTGCTTGCAAAGGCAATAATTCTCTCTTTGCCTCCTTGCTTCTGTGACAGTACTGCATCCATTCCCACGTTGCTGGCATCCGCTTGATCTTCATGCTATATCCGGACAAGGCTTCAAACACTTCTGCCAGGTCTTGTAGATGTTGCTCATACGTCTTGGAGTAGACTATGACGTCATCTAGGTACAGGAGGACAATCTCAAAGTTCTTATGGCCTAGGCAGCTCTCCATCAGGCATTGGAAGGTACCGGGTGCGTTGCAGAGTCCAAACGGCATACAATTGAACTCACAGAGGCCCATCGGAGTAGTAAATGCTGTCTTCTCCTTGTCAGCCTCTGCCACAGGAACTTGCCAGTACCCACCAGTCAGATCGAGGGTGGAAAAGTAGTTAGCAGATTTTTATGCGGCTAATGACTCGTAAATCCTAAATAACTGGTATGCATCCTTGTGTGTAATGCGGTTGATCTGCCAGTAGTCTACACACATTCTCATGGTCCCGTCCTTCTTTTTAACTAACACTAAAGCCGCTGCCCAGGGCTACAACTGTCTCTAATTACACCTGCAGATTTCATTTCTTTGAGCATGTATTTGGTGGTTTGGTAGTGAGCGGGTGGTAATGGTCTATACCTTTCTTTTATAGGCTATGGTTACCTGTGGGTATAGTGTGCTCTACCCCTTTAATTTGCCCAAAGTCTAACGGGTGTTTGCTGAATATCTGTTCATATTCTTTTACTACCCGGTATACTCCATGCTTTTGATGGGGAGGTGTAGAACTGGTACCCATGTGTAGCTTTTGGCACCAATCCTCCAGCTTTTCCCCTGAGGCATTGTCATCCGCCTGACTTGATGGGTTCAAGGGCTCGACGGCTGTGATGGCATATCCAGCCCTGTCTCGTCTCATTAGATATGCCAAAAGTGGAGGAGGCAAAGCCCCCAGCCTTCACGTAGGCACATGGGGAGGAGTAAAGGGCTAATATTCCTGATCGAATATCACCTTGGAAACCAAATTTGTCCAGAACAGCTGCCAAATACCCCCAGTGCACTCGGTCAAAAGCTTTTTCAGCATCAAGTGACAAGAGAACACCAGGGGTCCCTCTCTGCTCGAGAACCTCTAATAGGTTAACCACCCTCCGAGTCGCATCTCTCGCCTGCCTGTCAGGGATAAAACCCACCTGATCCAAGGCGATCAGGGAGGTGACCACGGTCTTGAGACGGTCCGCCAGCAACTTAGCATATAGTTTGATATCGCAGTTCAGGAGTGCTATCGGGCGATAGTTGCCCGGAAGAGATGGAGGCTTTCCGGGTTTGGGGATGGTGGAGATAGCTGCCGTTAGGGCCTCTGGCCTCACACGTCCCTCTCGCTGCCAGAACCCGTATAGTCCCAAGAGATGAGGAGCCAAGAAGGGGGCAAAAGTTGAGTAATATAGGTAGGAAAAGCCGTCCGGACCTGGCGCCGATCGTTTTTTGGATGAACGGATCACTCCAAATATTTCTTCAATGGTAACCGGTTTATTCAAGAATGCCAGTTGGTCGACGGTCAGGGACGGAAGGCTTAATTTAGAAAGAAATGCAGAAATAGCAGCAGGAGAAGGTTGAGGGGTAGAGGTGGAGTCGGAAAGATTATAGAGCGAATGATAGTATTCCCTAAATTGCTCGGCTATCTGGATAGGGTTCCTAATCTGGGCACCAGTGGAGGTAGTAAGGGAGGAGATTCTAGAGCGCATCTCAAATTTTTTGACCCTGCGCGCTAATAAAGCTCCCGCCCTGTCACCCATACTATAGTACATCGAGCGGACTTTCTTTAGTTGGTGCTCGACCTTGGATAAGAGGAGGGCCCGGAGTCGTGTACGCGCCTGGGAGAGGGCAGACAACGTGTTGGGGTCAGCTTTAACCAAGTAGGCCTTCTCGAGAGACTTCACCTCTGTCAGGAGGAGGTTCAGAGCTTCAACTCGTGCTCTTTTAGACTGGGCCGCCAATTTCAGGCAGTGCCCTCGAATGACCGCTTTATAGGCCAGCCATAAACCCTCTGGAGCAATATCCGGCGTAGAGTTGAGGAGAAAAAATTCAGTCAATTGGGAGGATAGGAAGTCGCAGTTTTTTGGGGAGGTAAGCAGGTAGTCGTTAAGTCTCCAAGGGGCCCTGGGAGAGCGTGGAGTAGAGTCAGAGAGGAGGAGGGATAGAGGGGCATGATCTGACCATGTTATGGTGTCTATGTCCGCCTTCAGACATAAAGGCAGGAGGGAGTCATTAACTAGGATGTAATCTATTCGACTAAACGAACCATGTCTAGGGGAGAAAAAGGTAAAGTCACGTTCATTTCCGTGTAGGTAGCGACATATATCGTGGAGGCCGGCCTTAGCAATCAGTGGGGCCATGTCAGTTCTGACAGAAGTGGGGGTTGAGCAATCGAGTCTCTTACACAGCGGAGCGTTCAGGTCACCTGCAACCAGCCCATGACCTACCATATTAGGGGTCAGGTCTTCTAGTATTTCCCTAAGGAATCTACAGTTAGGGCCAGAAATATTTGGACAGTGACACAATTTTCGCGAGTTTGGCTCTGCATGCCACCACATTGGATCTGAAATGAAACCTCTACAACAGAATTCAAGTGCATAGTAGGTTTTGTGCGTGATAGGGAAGCTAAAGATGGTATAAGACGTATGGTAAATTTGGTACAAATAGCGGAAGTATCTGGTTCCCCCAGTGCATTCCTGTCATTGGACGCAGAAAAGGCCTTTGACAGGGTGCACTGGGGGTATCTGTTTGCAGTACTGAAAAAGTTTGGTTCAGATTGTAATGTTTAATTTGAAGGGTTGAACAAAAATATCTGATAGAAAATGTAGGAATTGTACACATTTCTTTACAAACACTCCACATTTTAGGAGGTCAAAAGTAATTGGACAAATAAACATAACCCAAACAAAATATTTTTATTTTCAATATTTAGTTGCGAATCCTTTGGAGGCAATCACTGCCTTAAGTCTGGAACCCATGGACATCACCAAACGCTGGGTTTCCTCCTTCTTAATGCTTTGCCAGGCCTTTACAGGCCGCAGCCTTCCTGACTGTATATTGGCCTTTATTAGGAGCATACACGGCCAGCAGGGAGAACAGAACTCCGTCCAATTTAGCGGTAACCAGGAGGTACCTGCCCTCAGGGTCCGAGGTGGAGGACACTAGTTCGAACGCTAAGGAGGCACCTATAAAGATTGCCACACCCGCTTTCTTCTCAGGGTTATTGGAGAAGAACTGGTGTGGGAAGCGGGGTGAGGCTAATCGTTTGTTGTCCTCTGCTTGGAGATGCGTCTCCTGTAGAAATACCACGTCTGCCCGAGCTTTCGATAGTTGAGTGCGTAGCAGTGACCTCTTCTGGGGCGAGTTAAGCCCATTTACATTAAGTGCTAACACATTAATAGGCATTATTCAGGAGTCCAGAAGTTTAAACAAGGGTGCAATGACATAAGCACGCCATCAATTGCCTCGAGGAAATCAGGGGAGGGAGAGAAAAGTAGGAAAAATGGGAGAAAACCATCAGTCCATGAACTGTCAATCCCTCCTGGTGCCCAATATGGCCAGGACAGGGAGTTGACAGGACCAATTTGTAACTGGAAAAACAAGAAAAAAAAATTAAAAAACATCAGAAAAGAGAGAAAAAAAATAAATTCGTAAACAGAGCGTAAAAATTCGCTCACCCGGGAGACACCTTTTCATCGGTCGGGCGACTTCGAAAAGCAGGGAAGGTCGGAGTAGAGAAGGCGATGCAGTAGGAAAGGTGATCAAGGAAGATCGGGAGAATGAAAGGAGCGCTCAGAAGAGATCGGGGAAGGAGAGGAGAGCGAGCAAGAAAAGAGGAGGGCAAGAAAGCTGAAGGGAAAAGAAAGGAGAAATAAGAGAGCAAGGAATGGGGTAAAAAAAGAAGGAAAAAGAAAAAGGAGGAAGAAGTCGATCGACCCGAAGGTGTCTTACAGGACCCAGGAAGGCGAGCCCCAGGAGAGGAGAAAAAAAAAGTACTTCAGTCCGGCCGGGCAGAAAGTGTCTCAGACCGTGGCCCACTCCGGGTCGATCCTCTTGCGACGGGTGTGTGGCTTCGGACGACGGTCCTGGAGGTCCCGTTGGGGTGGTTCCACAAAGTCCGGCGGGAGTAAGTCCCACTTTTTCAGAAGGTCGGCCGCCTGCGATGGGAGTAGGCACACATGTGAGACGTCATTCCGTCGCACGATCAGGCGAGTTGGTCGGCCCAGCGATATTGGATTTCTTTATCGCGGAGGATAGAGGTGTATGACTTGAACGCCCGTCTGAGCGCCAATGTACCGGGAGATAAGTCCAGGAAGACCTCGAGGGCTGAGAAACGATCAGAAAGCGCCGGTACCCGTCTCAGAACTCGCAGAAAGTTCTCCTTCGTTTCAAAGAAGTGGATCCGCGCTATCACGTCTCGCGGGAGCTCAGGGCGAATGCCGGAGGGCTTAGGGAGCCTGTGGATTCGGTCGATCTTCAAGTCACGAGCGTCTAAATCAGGTAGTACCTCAGTGAGAAAATCTTGTAGAAATCCTCGGAGGTCATCGTCATGAACTGCCTCGGGGACGCCCCTCAGGCGAACATTATTCTGACGATTGCGATCCTCGATGTCAAAGGCCTTTGTTTGAATCGCAAGTACTGAATCTTGAAGGCGGTCATGCTCATCAATTAAGTCGTTGTGGGAGCGCACGAGTTCGGTCATTTTGCCCTCCAAGTGATCCGTTCTGGCGCCAAGCTCCGACACCTCACCGCGCAGATCCGCCACCATCTCCCGCATGTCGTCCTGTAGGGAGGAACGAAGGTCCGACAGGAGGTCAGTCATCAGATCCCGCATCCGGGAGTAGGTGACCGGGGAGTCAGGGGAGAGACCCGCCGGTGTTGCCTCTTGCGCCTGGTGTTCATGGCGGGAAGCCCGGGCTGCTCTGGGTGAGGGAGGCGCCATCTTGGGTGGTATAGCAGAGTCAGAACGGCCCGGCGGGAAGTAGTCAGAGACCCGCTTCGGGAGGGCCGATGGCTGCGATTTAACCTTACCCATCTAGGCAGAAGTGTTCTAGACGGTACCTGGAAGGGTTACAGGCAGATTGCACCAGTCCGGAATGCTGAGAAGCCGCTTATTTCTCCTGGGGCTCGGGAGCTCCTGGATTAGGTGGCCATCTTCATTCAGCGCTAGGCCACGCCCCTCCAGGCTGAAGGACCTTAAGAGTTCAATCCTGAGGAGCGGCCCGCCTTCCCAGGGGATCCTTGTTTAAAGCACATTCCCGGGCAAAGTGGCCTGGCTCCTTGCAACGGCGGCAAATGGGCTGTCCATCCAGCTGATAGCGGTCGCTGGGTCATCCTCTCGTCGCTTGGTACTTCCTGGGCCTCATCCACAGGACATCCTCCTTACTGGTCGCCAACTCAATCTTGGGTGCAGGCTTGGATCCACGCAGCTCCTTGATGACTTCAGCCATGGAAACAACAGTGTCCGACAGGGCATCTAGCTTTTGGTTGAGGGCCTCATTGGAGATAGGCTCTCTGTGTTCAGCAACAGTCGCTGACATGGCAGATGTCGCTGATGCTCCTGGCTGCTGAGGTGCTGCTGTAGGGCCTTGCATAAAGTTTATATCCCGGGGCTCCTCTATCTGCTGGAGGCGGATGGCTCTATCTTTTAACTCGGCAAAAGTCATTCCGAGATTCTGGATAATCATCATACTCAACTATCCTCTGTGAGAAGGGGATAGGAGGCCCTCTATGAACTGATCGATCAGCATTTTGTCAGCTGCCAGGGCTAAGGCAGGTCTGCTAGTTTAAGTGCTTTGAGTGCTTCTTGCAAGTTTAAGGCATAGTTCCTTGCGCTCTCCTTAGGTTTTGTTGGCATCCAAAGAACCTCATTTTAGCCCGGGTGTCAGCACTAGATTCAAATGCTGTTTTTAGTCCAGCCACAAGACGCTCTACAGTATCTTTGTCGTTGTCCGACCAGGACGCCACTTCCCGCTGTGAACTGCCGGTTAACTGTCCAATAATCATACCGACACGCTGGGCTTCAGTGAGGGGGTACATCACATGGTACGCTTTTATCTTTGTAATAAAGTCATTAAGGGTATTGAGCTCACCTGAGTATTGTGGCAGCCACATTGCTCCCGGAGTGCATGGCACCATACACCATAGTCATTCTCCCTCAGTGCTGCACCTCACTGAACTACTCACTTCCTCTCCACACCAGAATATATAGGGGAGTTGCTGTAGCTGCCCCTTCTGGCCTGGAGGCACTAGTGTAGTGTAGAGTGTTGTATGGGGAGTTAACCCTTGGTGTTGTTACTGTGGCACATTAACCCTGGGGTGCCACAGAGGCATTCAGCATAAACCCAGCCTGGTCTTCATACACTAGTTGTCCAATATCCCTTGATCAACACTTATTAGCTATAGCTTTAGCTATTAATTTGACAACTGAGAGCAATGATATTGGTCTAAAAGAGTTCATCAAAGACTGACCTTTCCCGGATTTAATATTAGAACAATAATGGCTTCTTTCATATAATTTGGCAATGAGTCCACCTTCTGCGCCTCTTCTAATACCTCTAAAAGATTGAGCAGCAATATCTCTCCACGCATCTTAAAATATTCTGATGAGAGACCAACAGTTCCGGGCGCCTTTTTGATTTGCATTGATTTCAGTACATCTTCCAGCTCCTTTAATGTCACAGGCTGATCTAACAGTTCCCTTATGGCCTCAGATAGCCTGAGAATGGTTATTCTCTCAAGATAAGAGGAGACTTTGCTGTCCAAAAATGTGGTCTTGGACTTACTTGTATATGTTTGTGTAATAAAGGTTAATTATTTTTTCATTATAAGAGACAACCCTCCCATCTAATGCCACCAACCTACTGTATTTATATGTGCTATGCCTGTTTGGGCTTTTCTTATACTGGCTAAGAAGCATCCTGCATGTTCACCATTCACAAAATATTTTTGTTTAATAAATACCGGTAGCTGTTTTTGGGACGCCACCGACAATAGATAATCAGACAGCATTTTTTGCCCATTCTCCTAATCTACTCTATGACCCTCAGTAGGAGCTTCACTTTATTTCAACTCGTCTCCTACACGTCTTGTTGCAGTTTAGAGTCTGCTCTGTTGTTTTATATTTTATTTGGCTTGTTTCACCAATTAAAACCCCTCTCATGTATGTCTTCATAGCATCCCATTAGTCTAATTTCAGGGTTCTATTTACTCCACAAATCTATCAAGGATCGATCAATCTCATTTCTTCTAACAGATGGTATAAAGAGGTACATTATGTATTTTGGGGGATAATAATAAAATGTATTCATTTACGTAGCACTAATAATTCTATAGCACTTTACATACATCAGTAATGCTGTCCCCATTGAGGCTCACAATCTAAATATCCCATCAGTATGTCTTTACAATGTGAGAGTGCCTGAAGAAAACTCACGCAAACACAGGGAGAACATACAAACTCCTTGCAGATGTTGTCCTTGGTGGAACTTGAACCCAGGACCTCAGCGCTGCAAGGCAACAGTGCTAACCACTGAGCCACCATGCCACCCATTCATAAGGAGGGAGATGTAAGTATCTGAGGGGATTGGACACAAGCAGTTTAGGGTTAAGTCTACAACACACACAGGTCACAATCTAAGCAAGTTATCTAAACACAAGCTAGCTCTCCAGTCACAGTGACTATGGTCTCCCCAGGGGACCTTTCTCAGAGTGAACCATTTTACACCTCTTATGCCTTTGAAGACCCCATCAAAGTGATCTAATGCAGCTGGACAGTTTGTATTTAGTGTTGGGAAAGAGAAGGGAATTAAGACAAAGATCAATTTAAAAAATAATGTATGAATGACTAAATTGAGAGTCCAATCATAGACCCAGAATTGGAATGTTAAAATGGGAGACTGGTCTAGAAATCTGACCTCCAGTCTGAGCCTATAAATGGACTCTCCAAGCTAAAGCTCTTTGTCACAGAGATGGGGCAGCTGAACACTGCTGTGATCATCATTCCATATTTACGCATTCCCTATCGGGCTACACAAGACAAAGTTTAGGGTTCTGTAAGTTTTCTCCTTTTTATTTCATAACTGTTTTGCATTTGTGTATGTCATTTTTTATGTCTATTTTTATATCTTTTAATTGTAAGCACTATACCTTTTATATTAAAGCTTAAAACTTTAATAAGTCTGAACATTTGTAATCCCTAAAGAACCCATAACCTTAGAAGGGTGTGATTTTTTGATTGTCAGATAGTCTTAGTTTAGGGGAACTCATCGGCCCCAAATCTGGTGGGTGGTGGCAGCGTGTGTGAAGCGGGGTGCGTAGTCTGAGTCGGGGTGTGATTGATGCTCACTTTCAGCATAGGACAGAGGTTGAGTGCTGGATTGAGTGAGAGGAGATAGATTAACCCTTGCAGGTGCAACCCCAAGTGCACGTGCTGGGAAGTGGGTATGTGACAAATTGTCCCATTGCTACCATTATGATATTTATCCCAATATGGTTGAAGATAAATATTAAAATCCCCTACAATAAGGACTAGAGCCTCCATAAGAGATGATAAAAGATAGAATCATTTTAAGGATCTCTGCCTAATATAGAGGCGGTACATATTGGGTGACGAAAATACAACTAAAATTATGCATTGGCAGATTAGTGTGTTTAGCCTCTACTATCTGCATCTACCTTTGAGTTAGTACATGAGAAAGGAATAGACATGTACCAATACACCTACCCCACTTGCATGTGTAGTAAAGGTTGAGTGAAACTCCAGGCCTTCCCAAGCTTTTTTTCAGTAAATTGGTTTGATCTTTTATCATATGTGTTTCAAAAAAAGACAAATGATCCCTGGCTGAAATTGATGGAGCCATGAGAACACAGAACATCTCTTAACTGGAGTCCCTAGGCCTCAAACATTCCATGCTATTACACTGATTATATGCACCATAATAAATGAAGAGCCTTGTCAGGTCAGGATACCAACCTTCTACACCAATAACCATATTTCCCCTATCCGTTCAGGCACACTCCTGTCTCATGTAGACAGAATTTCTCTAGAGAAATTCCTCCCAAATAACCCAATAGTATGTCACGCTGGACTAAGGGGGAGTCCGGCTACCGTGCGTGACAGTGGTGCACGGACCAACAATGTCCAGTGCACTACCCACTGAACAACAGATGGGAAGACACCAGTGGGGACAAATACAGAGGGCCCTGCTCATAGGGAACAGGGAAGAGATGACCTCCCTGCAGTCACCTGCAGCTGTGCCCTGATCTCCCTACCGTCCCTATATAGGTTCTTTCAACCCGTCGCTGAGCAGGATACCAAGCCCCTTGCTGGCCCTGATCTTAGCCCTTAATTGGGAATGGCTGGAGGGAGTACTAGTACCAACCACTGCAATAATAACAACAAGAAGACAGGGAGACAGACAGGGAAACAACACAGGTAACTTCATGCCTCATGCCACGCTCCTAGAAAGCAGACGGCCTAGCAGTAGTCAGCTCTCCAGCGCACTTCCTTCTCAGGAAGCTTGACCAGGAATGGGTTCAATCACCAGCAAAGGATGCTGGAACCATGTGACTATATTAAGGGGATGGGAGTAATCACAGAATAGCCACAGCTGGTAAGGAAGCTAATAAGTCTGCTAGTAGCAGAACAGAACTCCTGAACTGCCAGAGGAAAGAAACATGTTTAAAATGAAATCTCAATAAAGTAATGAGACAGAGATCCCAAACCAGTTACAAGTCTCTAAAGTAAGAGAGACCATTGTGACATAGTATAATGCACCTCTATAGTCTTCCATATATTATAATTCATCCTATAGTCCTCCATATAGTACAATGCACTGCCATAGTCCTCCATATATTAGAATGCATTTCCCATATTCCTCCTTATATTATAATACACCTCCACAGTCCTCTATATAGTATAATCGACTCCCATAGTCCTCCATTACATTGCACCTCCACATAGAGTAATGCGCTTCCATAGTCCTACATATAATGCACCCCCAAAGTCCTCCATATAGTATGATATACCCCCATAGTCCTCCATATATAAGAATGCACCTACATATAGTATAATGCACCCCTATAGGCTTCCATATAGTATAATGCCGGCCATAGTCTTCTATATAGTAAACAGCTCCCCATAGTCCTCAATCTAATATATAATTACCCTAAGGCCACTTCCGTCATATTCGGCAGTGTTTCCGTCGTCGTATGCGTGGCTGCCACACTCGCAATGCCTTTGCGAGTCCTTGCTGAGTCTCTCTCTCTCTCCTGCCACACTCGCAATGCCTTTGCGAGTCCATGCACAGTCTCTCACTCTCAGGACCTGAGATGATGTCACTGGTATGGGCGGGGCTATATCACATGACTGTGACATCATCACAGGCACTTTCATTGCTGCAGTCAGCACAGGAGACATCATGCCGCTGTCTCACATCAGACGTGTCCTCATCACTGATTCTCTGCCTCTGACATCCTGCGATCACAAGGGAACATACAGCTGACAGAGGACCCCGGACTGAGCCCCCAAGAGCTGATCTCCAGGATACAGGTGAGAGGAGGCTGCACAGGAGCAACGCTCTGCAGTGAGCAGCCTGCACAGGAGCAATGCTCTGCAGAGGGGAGGCTGCACAGGAGTAATGCTCTGCAGAGAGCAGGCTGCACAGGCTGCACAGGAGCATTGCCCTGCAGAGGGGAGGCTGCACAGGAGCAATGCTCTGCAGAGATGAGGCTGCTCAGGAGCAATGTTCTGCAGAGAGGAGGCTGCACAGGAGCAATCTTCTGCAGAGAGGAGGCTGCACAGGAGCATTGCTCTGCAGAGAGGAGGCTACACAGGAGCAATGTTCTGCAGAGAGGAGGCTGCACAGGAGCAATGTTCTGCAGAGAGGAGGCTGCACAGGAGCATTGCTCTGCAGAGACGAGGCTGCACAGGAGCAATGTTCTGCAGAGAGGAGGCTGCACAGGAGCAATGCTCTGCAGAGAGGAGGCTACACAGGAGCAATGCTCTGCAGAGAGGAGGCTGCACAGGAGCAATGCTCTGCAGAGAGGAGGCTGCACAGGAGCGATGCTCTGCATGGAGGAGGCTGCACAGGAGCAATGCTCTGCAGAGAGGAGGCTGCACAGGAGCATTGCTCTGCAGAGAGGAGGCTACACAGGAGCAATGCTCTGCAGAGAGGAGGCTGCACAGGAGCAATGCTCTGCAGAGAGGAGGCTGCACAGGAGTGATGCTCTGCAGAGAGGAGGCTGCACAGGAGCGATGCTCTGCAGGGAGGAGGCTGCACAGGAGCAATGCTCTGCAGAGAGGAGGCTGCACAGGAGCATTGCTCTGCAGAAAGGAGGCTGGACAGGAGCAATGCTCTGCAGAGGGGAGGCTGCACAGGAGTAATTCTCTGCAGAGAGGAGGCTGCACAGGAGCATTGCTCTGCAGAGGGGAGGCTGCACAGGAGCAATGTTCTGCAGAGAGGAGGCTGCACAGGAGCATTGCTCTGCAGAGAGGAGGCTGCACAGGAGCAATGCTCTGCAGAGAGGAGGCTGCACAGGAGCAATGCTCTGCAGAGAGGAGGCTGCACAGGAGCAATGCTCTGCAGAGAGGAGGCTGCACAGGAGCATTGCTCTGCAGAGAGGAGGCTGCACAGGAGCATTGCTCTGCAGAGAGGAGGCTGCACAGGAGCATTGCTCTGCAGAGAGGAGGCTGCACAGGAGCAATGCTCTGCAGAGAGGAGGCTGCACAGGAGCATTGCTCTGCAGAGAGGAGGCTGCACAGGAGCAATGCTCTGCACAGAGGAGGCTGCACAGGAGCAATGCTCTGCAGAGAGGAGGCTGCACAGGAGCAATGCTCTGCAGAGAGTAGGCTGCACAGGAGCATTGCTCTGCAGAGAGGAGGCTGCACAGGAGCAATGCTCTGCAGAGAGGAGGCTGCACAGGAGCAATACTCTGCAGAGAGGAGGAGGCTGCACAGGAGCAATGCTCTGCAGAGACGAGGCTGCACAGGAGCAATACTCAGCAGAGAGGAACCTGCACAAGAGCAATGCTCTGCATGAGTGGAGCCAACATGCTGGCGATGGCGGAGTGAAAATGCCGTGGCGGGGAACACGATGACCCGCTGGTAAGTATGACAGTCAGAGTGCCTCTGCAATACTCTGCAGAGAGGAGGCTGCACAGGAGCAATGCTCTACAGTAAGGAGGCTGCACAGGAGCAATGCTCTGCAGAGAGGAGGCTGCACAGGAGCAATGCTGTGCACAGAGGAGGCTGCACAGGAGCATTGCTCTGCATGAGGGGAGGCTGCACAGGAGCAATGCTCTGCAGAGAGGAGGAGGCTGCACAGGAGCAATGCTCTGCAGAGAGGAGGCTGCACAGGAGCAATACTCAGCAGAGAGGAGCCTGCACAGGAGCAATGCTCTGCATGAGTGGAGCCAACATGCTGGCGACGGCGGAGTGAAAATGCCGTGGCAGGGAAGACGATGACCCGCTGGTAAGTATGACAGGCAGAGTGCCTCTGTCCTCTGCTGACCACTCTGCCCGCCGCACTGCGCTGACCACTCTGCCCGCCGCACTGCGCTGACCACTCTGCCCACCCCACTCACTGCTAACCACTGAGCCACCATACTCCTGCTAACCACTGAGCCACCGCGCACTACTAACCACTGAGCCACCGCGCAGTGCTAAAGTGCTAACCACTGAGCCACCGCGCAGTGCTAACCACTGAGCCACCGCGCAGTGCTAACCACTGAGCCACCGCGCAGTGCTAACCACTGAGCCACCGCGCAGTGCTAACCACTGAGCCACCATATACAGTGCTAACCACTGAGCCACCGTATACAGTGCTAACCACTGAGCCACCGTATACACTGCTAACCACTGAGCCACCATATACAGTGCTAACCACTGAGCCACCATATACAATGCTAACCACTGAGCCACCGTATACAGTGCTAACCACTGAGCCACCGTATACAGTGCTAACCTCTGAGCCACCATATACAATGCTAACCACTGAGCCACCGTATACAGTGCTAACCACTCAGCCACCATATACTGTGCTAACCACTGAGCCACCATATACAATGCTAACCACTGAGCCACCGTATACAGTGCTAACCACTGAGCCACCGCGCAGTGCTAACCACTGAGCCACCATATACAATGCTAACCACTGAGCCACCGTATACAGTGCTAACCACTCAGCCACCATATACTGTGCTAACCACTGAGCCACCATATACAGTGCTAACCACTGAGCCACCATATACAATGCTGACCACTGGGCCACCGTATACAGTGCTAACCACTGAGCCACCGTATACAGTGCTAACCACTGAGCCACCATATACAGTGCTAACCACTGAGCCACCGTATACAGTGCTAACCACTCAGCCACCGTATACTCTGCTACCCACTGAGCCGCCATATACAGTGCTAACCACTGAGCCACCATATAGAGTGCTAACCACTGAGCCACCTGTATACACACAATTAATTTCACCGCACTCCCCTAAATATTAGTAAATAATCTATATATGCATTCTAGACTACCCGATTCTTTAGAATCGGGCTCACAGCTAGTGTAATATAATGCACCCCCTATAATCCACCATATATTATAATGCAGCCCATCATCCTCCATATATGATAAAGCACCCACATAGTGTTGATGACCTGTCCTAAGGATTTGCCATCAATATAAAAGTCAGGGATAACTCCTGTAAGGACAGGATTTATGGATTTATGGTCCATAGGTTTGATTCCCCATTTTGACATAAATAGAACACACACAACCATTTTTTTTCTCTCCTTTTCTTTTTCTATTTTTCTCAATTTTCCATCCCCCTTTTTTTTCCATATACTGTCTTTTTAAATCGATAATAGTCTGTAACAACAAAAGTCACAAATGATTATTTATGTGTATTTATTATGACTGACAAAAAAGATGTCTCGCACCATCTATTTTCAATCTCAACTGTTCCTTCTCTATATATATCTCTGTCATACGCCAATCTGTATGCGCATCTGTGATTTTCTCTGAAGAAAAAGCTTCTTGCTCTGAAACGCGTGCTAAATAAAATCACTATCACTGGAATACTACATGATGGTTTTTCCTATTTCCTGAATTGACTTGGCAGTGCAAATAAACCCTTTTATCCTATTATTCACTGCTATCATATGGAGAATAATAGAGGCCACAGTAGGCTATATGGAGGATTATAGACACCACATTATGCTATATGGAGGATTATAGAGGCTACATTATGCTATATGGAGGCTAATGGAGTCCACAATATGCTGTATGGAGGATTCCAGAGGCCACAGTATGATATATGGAGGATTATAGAGACCACAATATGCTATATGCTGGGTTATAGAGACTACATTATGCTATATAAAGGATTATAGAGGCTACAGTATGTTATTTATGGAGGACAATAGAGGTTCCATTATGCTATATGGAGGATAATAGAGGTCACAGTATGATATATGCAAGACTATATAGACCACATTATGCTATATGGAGGATAATAAAGGCCACATTATGCTACATGGAGGATTATAGAGGCCACAGTATGCTAGATGCAGGCTTATTGAGACCACATTATTCCATATGGAGAATTATAGAGACCACAGTATGCTGTATGCAGGTGTGGTGCCCCTGTGGACCAGTGGCCACAGTGTAGTACAGCAGCTGGGATGGTGAGTCATCCTCCCCAATCCAAACACCCAACATGCCCCCAAATCCCTAGACCTGGACTTTATGCCAGGCAGGAGAGAGGTGGGGGAAGGCTGAGTGGTGGGTGGAGCTTAGGAGATATACCTGTGTAAGGGGGAGGAGCATCAGTAGTGACCTGGGGGAGAGAGAGTGACAGTTAGTCAGTTGGAGTCAGAGGAGGAACCGGACTCCTAGCTAAAACCCCTAACATAGCTAAAAGACTGTAACAACCGGAGAGAAAACCGGGTCTCGGCAGCCGGTGTCATCTTATGGCTGACCGGGTCCAAGGCTACTAACCAGGTGTAGAAGGGAAGGAGTCCAAGGTGGAAGACCGGATTTACGGAGACACTGAGGGACTGGGCGATGGACAGGGAACCAGCCCTGTAAAAGTGGTTGGCTGCTATATGCCCCAGCCACAGATTAACCAGTGAGGTGAAGGGTCTCTATGCCCGGAACCTACTGACCGTCACACCGAAGGAAAGGCCTCAGATAAGACTAGGGATCCAAAGGGAGGATACCCAGGAAAGTCCGTGATTGCTAGCCTAAAGGTTGTGAGCGGTCCTGAAGAGACCCAAAAGGCATTGAGAAAGGGGGTGCTTTGGTGATCTCTCTCAGTTGCTGTACTGGCTACCGATACCGCTCACTGCAGAACCAAGACTGTAAAAATAAGAGCAACAGCAGTGTGTAAAGTAACCGGTTGAACTTGAGACTTGTGTGAGAGTTTTATTGAGAGTCCTTGGTTACAGATTCTGGCATCTGAGAAGTTGCGAGGCTGAGAGATCAGAAACACAGCTGTCAGAAGTAAGTTGCACCCCCATGGTTACCTCACAGTCAACTCACTATAAACTTTTATCACTGGCCCAGGGCATAAACCAGCCCTGTTCGTGGAGTGCTCATCATCTTGCTGCGTCACATCATCATCTCTTGGAGCTGAGACAAGCAGCGGCGGTCACATCTGGCCGCATACCACGGGTGGTGTCACAGTGGTAAACTTATTATTTTTTTCTTTTTCTTTTTACCCTTTTTATATGTTTCCCTTTTTAAATTTGTTGCGAACCCTCCGGGGACACGGAATTAGTCTGCGGCCACTACCGTGACGTTCCCCTGTGATCAGAAAGTAGGGATCGGTCCCGAGTAACCGAAGGCCCTGGTGGGCAATGCACAGGATCATAGAGACCACATTATTATTAATAATAATAATAATAATAATAATAATAATAATAATAATAAACTTTATTTATATACTGCCAATATATTGTGCAGTGTACAATTGTACAATTCATAGGTTCATATAAAAACAGTCATAAGTAACAGTTATTAAAAACACAAAAAATAAGAGTTTATAAGCTACAGTGAAGTGGGGGTGACACAAAGTACAGGTGCTTATTTACAATGATAGTCCAGCCAACTAAAGGGAATGGTGAATAGATAAGAGCTGCATGAGTGGTCACCAGCCATCCTTTTGGGTCTGGTGGAGTGAATAGGCTATGCCTAAGTGACTTTGATTAGGGAGCATGATATGCCACCATAAAAAGATGTGTTTTTAATGAGCGCCTGAAACTATGTAAGTTGTGGATAGGTCTAATTTCTTAAGGTAGAGCAGTCCAGAGGATTGGTACAGCTTGGAACCAGGAGTGGGAGGTTTGGATTAGCGCAGATGTGAGTTTAAAGTCACTCTGAGAGCGAAGAGAACGGGTAGGCTGATAGACAGAGATGAGGGTGGAAAGGTAGGGGGGTGCTGCACTGTAAAGAGCTTTGTGGGTGAAAATAATCAATTTGAATTAGATCCTATGGTATATGGGCAGCCAGTGCAATGACTGGCACAGAGCGGAAGCGTCCGAGTAACGGTTAGCCAGATAGGTGGCCCTGGCTGCTGCATTAAGGGAGGACTGTAAGAGGTGAGAGTCTAGTGAGGGGGAGGCCAATTAATAGAGAATTAAAATAATCAAGGCAGGAGTGAATCAGGGCCACTGTGAGGATTTTTGTTGTTTCCATGGTGAGAAGGGGCGGATTCTAGAGATGTTCTGCAGGTGCAAGCAGCAAGAGAGATTGTATATAGGAGGTGAAGGAGAGATTGGTGTAAAACATAACAACCAGACAGTGAGTCTGCTGCCTAGGTGTTATTGTGGTGCCACACACTGAGAGGGAGATGTCAGATATACAGAGGTTAGTGGAGGGCGGGAGCAGGAGATGTTCAGTTTTGTAAAGTTTGAGTTTTAGAAAGCGGACATGATGCTGGAAACTGCAGTTAGGCAGTCATTGGCGTTCTGTAATATAGCAGGGGTAAGGTCAGGGGTAAAAGTGTATATGTGGCGCCTCTGCGACCAGGGCGGCCACAGGGTGAACTGCAGCCAGGTAAGGTAGAGACGGTTGACTAAAACACATCCACACAGGTACACACACCGACCCTACTCCTAGAACTCTAGGTTAGGCAAGGGGTAGCAGGAGTTAGTAGTAGTGTGGGTGGAGCGTAGAGCAGCACTGAACAAGTGGATGGAGAGACCAACAATAAAAACCCGGGAACACCTAGTTTAGGCACACTTCCCAGGAGGAGAGGTTCCCTGGAGGACGCAGAATCCTAGAGGCTACATTCCTAGATGAGAAAGCTTGCTCCATAACCAGAGGCGAGGGAAAGGAGCCAGAAACAGAGACACCCGACAGTGAGAAAGAGGGAGCCTGGTGATCCCACAGTCATACCTGGGACACTGGAGGCTGTAGAGGTGACCGGGGGCACTCTAGGACCCTAATCACAGGTGTGGCGCCCTGCTCATATGGGTAGTCACAGACTTCTCTAATGCACAGTTGGGTTTCCACGGCAGGTATCTACTACATGCAACACCTTCCACCTCGACACAGTAGGGGGAGCTCCACTTGCTGACCTTAGGCAAGATCCCCTATAAATACTGCTGCTGGGGGAGGAGTTAGTCAGAGTGTGCAGACGCTAGGAGAGCTGCGAAGACGTCCTGGTGGTCGGTGCCGCAGTTAGGCCTGAACCAGTGACCTGGAGTGGCACTTCTGACATCCTGCAAACCTAAGTGGGACAGAAGGCAGGGAGCAGACAGCCTAAGAGGAGCAGAGAACTTGAGGGAGTTAGCCCAAAGAAGTACCGGACATCAGGAATCCGCACCTGTGGGATACTTCAGGACCACAGAGAACCCCGTCACACCGTGGAGGCTTCAGCCACCCGGTTCCCCTGTGGATCAATAGAGGAAGCCAGACACCGCAGCGCACCACCTCAGTGATCAGAGAGGGTAACCCGGAGATCGCACAGAAGGAGAGACATACATCAGAGTCAGGAAGAGAGAGGAGGCCAGTCAAGCTGCATGCAGACTGGGCTTCAGCTACACAGAGGATCAGAGGAGGCCTTATACCCACTTGCTGTGGGGACCCACTGTGCAACCTGGTCACCTGTCAGTGCCCTGGACGTTTTACCTGCTGTAATATCAGTAAAAGGTAAAAGAGACTTCTGCAGTGTGCGTGTGTCATTCCTCTCTGTTCCCGGCGCCCTCATAGACTGCTCCAACACTCCCCATCCCAGCCACAGCTAAATTACCAGCTTCCCCTTCACACTACGCTGCCCCGGAGGTCCAGCCCTACCTCTAGAGGACTTTACCAAACTAGCCGCATTACCATCTACCTCCGGCAGACTGTGGCGTCGCTGGTAACACTTCATCAGGAACTACATGTGGCGTCACGACAAACTGTATATAATCCCCTGTAAATATACTCCTTTTCAAAAGAATAGTCCACCAGGACACGGGATCAGGCGTGGCCACCACTCCCCGTGACAACCGGAGCGTTAATCCACCTTGGGAGCCTGATACCCGAGTACCCACAGCCTGGGGCTTGACACAGGACACAACGGCATGGGGCAGGTACTCTATGACCTGCAGCCTATCTACCACCATGGTCTAGGAACACAGCCATCAGACTAGAGCTAGTGACCCTGACAGAGAGGGAATCATCACACAAGAGCCCGTGAAGGCCAGACCAAACCCGTGGGTGAGGAAACAAAGAAAGACAAAAGCGTCTGAAAGGACTTGAGGGAAGCAATGCAGAGGAGCTGCCTGAGCTGCATAAACCCAGTGACTCGGATCAGTCCTAAAGTGTGAGAACTGTTGTAACTTGAAAGAGCAGAAAGAACTGTGCCTTGTAAACTGTTGTGAACTGCTGCTAAAGAACCTTAAGTAAAGTACCCAGTAAGCTGACCGCTGCCTGAGACTGTATCCTTCCAGCGTCGCAACAGCTAAAGAGCCTGAGACTGCTTTCCACACATGATGGCTGGAGAAGCTGCAGCAGCAAAGTAAGTGACTGGTGCAAAGCACTATCCCTCTCTACATCCCTCCATCAACACTATACCTGCCCTAGGGACCATCAGCCCTACCCAAGGAGAACTTACCATCCACGCTGCCCCTCACCACCGTCCCAAGCAGGAATACAGCAGCGGTGGTTCTACTAACCACATACCCTGGGTGGCGTTGTCGAGCCCCAGGCCCTGGGGTACTCGGGTATCAGGCTCGGTGGGTGCTTTCACGAGGGATGGCACGGGTGGCAGCGCCTGAGCCCGTAGCCTGGGTGACACTTCAATAAGGGGTTATGTACAGGATATAAGAGTTTGTCATGTGACGCCACCTGTAGTACCTGGTGATGGGTCACCAGCACCGCCACAGTCCTCCAGAGGTCGATGGTAATGCGGCTGAAATGGAAAACCTCCCTACAGGTGGAGCTGGGGCCTCCGGGGCAGCGTTCCTAAAAAGGAAACAGGTTGATGGAGATAATCACACACTAGCAAAGTCACTTTCTCCCGGGTACTTTACTGTAAACGTTCAGTAGCAAAGACAGAGTCCTCAGTTCAGCAACAGTTGTTAAAGTAACAGGTAGCTCTACGGATGGCTGCAAGTGGATCCCAGGTGGTATGATGGGTCCCGTGGTAACCTTAGTTGACGAACCGGCACTCACGGATCTTTTCCAAAAGCTTTTTATTAATCCTTTCTAGGATACATCCACCTGGGAGGGTGTGCAGGGAGGGGGTGTGCAAGCAACGGTATCCGTTTCGAGGACAATTCCTCTTCTACGGGCCCGTAGAAGAGGAATTGTCCTCGAAACGGATATCGTTGCTTGCACACCCCCTCCCTGCACACCCTCCCAGGTGGATGTATCCTAGAAAGGATTAATAAAAAGCTTTTGGAAAAGATCCGTGAGTGCCGCTTTCTACTACTATAATCTACACGCCTAATTCTACAAGCTGTGCACCAGGACTCCAACCACCATCATTCAGAATGGACAACTGCAGCTTCCACATGTCAGTGCCCTTTTCAATCTTCCTCATGCTTAGTTGACGAACCCGTGTCCTTTCTTCCCCGCCTAGGATGAGCCTATACCCAAGGGCTCTGGGTAGGTAGACTTGGGGGTCCCCTACCTCGTGGTGAGGAAGCAGGCAGACCGCTTCATCTGGCAGGGTGCTGTGGCGATAAACGGACCACAGTAGCCAGTTGCCGACTGCAAAGATAGACCTTGACCGGATCCTCTGGCCCGGTGTTCCCGGGGTGAACTGGAGAAGCCCCTGGAGTATGGAAGCTCCACGCTGGGGTTCCCCCTTTCTCTCTAGGGCCCAGACTCCTCGCGTCGGGCTCCCTCTTTCAGGATCTCCTGAAGACCCTCTTTCTCCTTTCCTCCGGATAAGCATAGAGCGGCCCGAGTAAACCCTTCCGCCTTGTTCCGCACTCTTTTCCAACTGTCCCGACTCCTCTCCTCCTCAGACTAACCTCTCTTTGTTCCCCTAGAGGTGAATATATCTCCATCCCGGGTAACCTCCCACTACTGTTCTAATGTGGGAGTGCAGGAATGGGTCCCACCCACCAACCTAGGGTCCACTTGCAGCTAGGGACATTAAACCTCTTTTACGGGTGCAATACCCCACTGTGACGCCTGACTACACGGGGCGCCACAGCGTCACGAAAAATCCCTTGTAAATACCCCTTTTTGGACTGATCCCAGGCCACGGGACCGTGTCACGACTACCATGATCCCAGAGAGACAGGAGCGGCCCGATTCCCGAGTACCGGATAGCCGGGGGGTGCATCATATAGTTGTGCGTCATCAGCATAAAGATGATGCTGGAAGCCAAGTCTGCTGATGGTCTGTCCAGTCGGGGCCATGTACAGAGAGAAGATAAGAGAGCCAAGGACTGAACCCTGAGGAACTCCAATACTGAAAGGAAGAGGGGAAGAAGTTGAGCCAGCAAATGATACACTAAAGAACCGGTCAGAAAGACAGGACGAGAACCAGAGTAAAAACATTATAGAGACCAAATTATGCTATATGGAGAATTATAGAGGCTACAGTATGCTATATGGAGGATAATAGAGGCTAAAGAATGCAAATGGATAATTATAGAGGCTGCATTATGTATTGTGCAGGATTATAGGGACCACATTATGCTATATGAAGGATTATAGAGGCTGCGTTATGCTATATACAGTCATATGAAAAACTTTGGGCACCCCTCTTAATCTTACTCTTTTTTTTTGTTTAAAATTGTTTTTTTGCAACAGCTATTTCAGTGTGATATATGTAATAACTGATGGACACAGTAATATTTCAGGATTGAAATGAGGTTTATTGTACTAACTGAAAATGTGAAATATGCATTATTTAAAAAATTGACAGGTGCAAAAGTATGGGCACCTCAACAGAAAAGTGACAATATTTAGTAGATCCACCTTTTGCAAAAATAACAGCCTCTAGTCGCTTCCTGTAGCTGTTAATGAGTTCCTGGATCCTGGATGAAGGTATTTTTGACCATTCCTCTTTACAAAACAATTCCAGCTCAGTTAAGTTTGATGGTCGCCGAGCATGGACAGCCCGCTTCAAAACATCCCACAGATGTTCAATGATATTCAGGTCTGGGGACTGGGATGGACATTCCAGAACATTGTAATTGTTCCTCTGCATGAATGCCTGAGTAGATTTGGAGCGGTGTTTTGCATCATTGTCTTGCTGAAAGATCCATCCCCGGCGTAACTTCAACTTTGACACTGATTCTTGAACATTATTCTCAAGAATCTGCTGATACTGAGTGGAATCCATGAGACCCTCAACTTTAACAAGATTCCCGATGCTGTCATTGGCCACACAGCTCCAAAGCATGATGGACCCTCCCCCAAATTTGACAGTGGGTAGCAAGTGTTTTTCTTGGAATGCTGCGTTTTTGTGGCGCCATGCATAACGCCTTGTTGTATGACCAAACAACTCAATCTTTGTTTCATCAGTCCACAGGACCTTCTTCCAAAATGAAACTGGCTTGTCCAAATGTGCTTTTGCATAACGTCTTCTTTCGCATCACTCTCCCATACAGTTTCTCCTTGTGCAGTGTGTGCTGTATTGTTGACCGATGCACAGTGACACCATCTGCAGCAAGATGATGCTGCAGGTCTTTGGAGGTGGTCTGTTGATTGTTCTTGACTGCTCTCAGCATACTTCTTCTCTGCCTTTCTAATATTTTTGTTGGCCTGCCACTTCTGGCCTTTACAAGAACTGTCCCTGTGGTCTTCCATTTCTTTACTATGTTCCTCACAGTGGAAACTGACAGGTTAAATCTCTGAGACAACTTTTTGTATCCTTCCCCTGAACAACTATGTTGAAGTCTTTTTTTTAAGATCATTTGAGAGCTGTTTTGAGGAGCACATGATGCCACTCCTCAGAGAAGATGCAACTAGGAGAACAACTTGCAAGTGGACACCTGAAATAGATTTTCTCATGATTGGATACACTGGGCTATGAAGTACAAAGCTCAATGAGGTTACCAAACCAATTTAGTGCTTCAGTAAGTCAGTAAAAAGTAGTTAGGAGTATTCAAATCATGAAAATCAGAAGGGTGCCCATACTTTGGCACCTGTCAAATTTTGAAATAATGCATATTTCACATTTTTGGTTAGTACAATAAACCTCATTTCAAACCTGAAATATTACTGTGTCCATCAGTTATTACATATATCACACTGAAATAGCTGTTGCAAAAAAACAATTTTAAACAAAAAAAAGAGTAAGAGTAAGATGGGTGCCCAAACTTTTTCATATGACTGTATATAGTATATGTGGCCCCCCACTGGTCACTGCGCCACAGTAGGGGTACTGCACCCAAGACAGCGCGTGTGGTATCCCAGTCATTGGAGAGTGTGATGTCAAACTGAGGCTCTCAGTCCAGCATTCCTACACTTAGGTTAGGGGACCTTTTGGGTAACCCGTTTCTAGGGAACCAGTCCCGGTGGGAGGAGCTAAGTAATAGTGAAAAAGCGGGAACAGACAGTTAGTCAAATAGAGGGAGAGTGTGAATCAAGTCCTAGAGGGAAGTCGCAGCGAGGGTGCCCGAAAAGGAGTGGCGACCCAGGCAGTAGGCGGAGACCCATTGCCAGACCTTCCGATTACACGGTCTGGGGGAATCTTAGTCCCGAACCAGGGAACATGCTCCGAGTCGCGGTACAGGCGAGTCCAACCCTGAGCCGCCAACATCGGTGGGTCGCAAGTCTGTTAAGCAGCCCCCGACCTTGTCCACAAAGCCCAGCACCACCAGGAACTCCAAACTGGGTTGAGCCCCTTAAAGAAGAAGGGTATCCTCATTACACCCAATGGGCCTGGTAGGAAACGGGTTTGTGCAGGGCAGTGCACGGAAAGTAAGGAGAGTGCAAGGAAGCACACAGAGGTACTGAAAGCAGAGTGAAAGGAACATCTAAGAGAGCCTCAGAGAGACATTGCACTCCCGGCCAGCTCCCAATCCTGTGTAACTGTATACCTGACTTGCTGTGAAGAGTTACCAGTAAACATCAGTACAGAGTTATCCAGTCTCCTGTATTTCATTCCTATAAGTACCGTTGGATCTGCTGCATGACAGGTGTGTGACACCTTTCCAACGATATCATTTACGACTTCGCCTATTCAGAACTGAAGCACGTAGGCTAACAAATGACCGCAAGTATCGTTCGCTTGTCGTGGAATCGTTGCTGCATCATTCAATATATCTGTTTGTGTGACACCTCAGCAGCGATCACTAAACAATGTCCCAGCGATCCCTGCCAGGTCGGATCGTTGGTCGGATCGCTGAGACATTGAAACGTGTAACGGGCCCTTAACACTCACCACTGCTTCCTCCAGAGAGCCTCCTCCTGGGTCCGATGAAGAGAAGAAAGAGAAAGAAGCCGACAGATCAAGTAAAAGACAGGATTCTCTTCACGTCCTCCTCACATCGCAGCCAGGACACGCCCCCTGTTCAGATTAATTTTAGTGCACGATTCCAATTTTCCCACTAGCTCCCCAGGATGCCAATGTAATAGCTCTATAAATTAGATTTTTTTTCAAATCTATTTTTCAACAAAATGACATGCATGATAACAGTCCGTGCTCTATAGACACCATTTCTGTCCGTCACGCAATGGGTCTGTTATGACCATAGACTTAACAGTATACTGACATCAAATAGTACTGCAGAATTCAAGAGTAAGCAATTTAATACAACAATTTCCTTTTCTTTTGAAGATCATATTTTAACTACTTAGAATTCATGAACGTAAATGTACTCCCACACACAGCTTGTAGGGAATAATGTAATAATTATTATAGCAACTATATACAAGCACCAGCATGCACCAACGCTTGCAGTGGCTTAATCTTATTGATTTCTGTCTTAAGCCAAGGCAACTAATCAATTTTTCATGCAGATGACCTCCTTTCAAGTAATCCATGTTGCCTTGAATTGAGCAGTCACTAAGGATTGTTTGGTAACAGATTCTGGCTATTTTGAAGCCTGACAGTAATGCTTTAATTGGATGTCAGTCTGTTTTTTTAGCTTCGCCCACACTGTTTCTGTCCATGTGGGGAAGACTACAACATGGCTAATTAAAGTTTAATATATTTCTGACAGTGAAAGCATGCATAGAAGAAGATGATCTGATCTGATATTAAACCTAATTTATTCCTTCTTAGAGGCTCAAAGTAATATAGTTTGTCAGGTGATATGATGACAGCAAAAAAATCATTACCTAGATAGGAAGGCTCAAGAGCATTCATTCTCCTTCCTTTCTAATGACTGTATTTAGTACAAACCATGTAGGCCTCAATGCATCAAAGCTTTTACAGCTGAATTGTGTGTAAAAAGATGTGAAAAGTTGCAACATTTTTAATAGGTTGCACAAAAAATTTGCAACATTTGGCAAATTTTCACGTCCCCTACAATGTGTGTGCAGCTGAGCGTGGGAAAAGGAGTGGCAACCCCGTTTTGTCAAAATTCATGACGAGCAAAAAACTACGTCCAGTTGCTGGAGTAAGATTTGTGGAGAGGTGCCGAATCCGTCACATGTGGCAAGTCAAAAAAAAACGCTGCTAGAAAAGATTTTTTTTCTTTTGCCGCAAGTGCTGGATTTGCCAAAACCGCAAGTGTCGCACATGATCGCAAGTCCCATAGGGAATGAATTGGGCTGAACGCAGTCTTGCCGCAAATGAGCTGTTACGTGGCAGATGCGGCAAAACTGGCCAATCTGCCGCGAATGGCAAACATCACTGATGTGAAAGTAACCTAATATGCTTTTTTTTTTTCAAATATCTACTGCAGTGCATAACTGAAAAGTTGACTGAAAAGCAATACTGTAACCCCTTTAATACATGGATGCAGTATCAAAACCAGGCATACTGAGAATAGATACGATAACACAACCTAGAACCACTTTTACTAAATAGCTGCAGTAAAAGAAACACAGAGTGACTTACTGTGTATATACTGGAACAAAACCAAATTTATTTTATAGATGCTGTAAGTAAACTAACGGGAACCAACCAGCAGGATGTAGGGCTATAAAGTGAAGGTAGTTCCTTATAGGCCCTGGGATGCTCAGTGCAGTCATACCTTTACTTCAGTGATTACATGTATGATTGCAGAGAATACTGTTATCAAACATCGGGAAAACAGTGCAGCACTTTGGCCATATTGGATCCATTTTGGATTGCTCAGCCTATGCAGCAGAACGTCACTATGAGGGGTTGGGTTTCTTTTATTTCTCCCCTGTGGGCTCTAAGCCAAACCCTCCTTCCTCCCTCTCACTCCCTCCCTGTCACTATATACCAGGCAGTGGCACAGGACGTCTCTCAGGTCAGCAGTTGACTGTCTCCAACTGTTGACTTGATGTCAGCGCTTCAAAGAACAGAGACCAGTGCAGCAGTAAAATGCTGGTGCTGGACCCATGAGGGTAAATAATATTTGTTCTTAATTTTTTACCACTACAGCAGTATGTAGATTATCATTTACTGAAAGGGGATGACCCCTTTGTTTGGTTAAGTTACTGCATTTCTGAATAAAGCTTGTCTTTTTTTACCGAATCTATATTGTGTCAGATCTTTGGTGAAGAAGCTTCTAGGTAGCGTCTGATATATTCAATCCCCTTTATGGAGAATTTCACAAAGTGTTCAGCTACTAGATTTCTACTTGAAAAGTTGAAGTTCCACATCTTAAGGTACCGTTAAGGCCCAGTTACACACACACATAATTGTGCAGAGATTGGTCTCAGATCTCTGGTTGCAGTGAAATCATGGACACATTGTTCCATTTAGGTACCTTTACACACCGCCACTGTGCCTAGCAACAGGTATCCACCGCATGTGCACGTTTTTGACGGTTGATACCGATCGCCGATGCCGCATGTACACGCCGCCATTGCGTTGTCAACTGAAGGTATATTTGTTCCCCGAAAGTTCCGACAGATCCTGTGGATAACTTCCTGTTGAATACCGTCGCCGCTTTACACGCCACTATCCACATAGGAATATGGGCTTACATGGGCGGAAATCATGGACACATTGTTCCATTTTGTTGCTGTGTACACCTACGGGGAGCGTCACCACTCAGGTGCCCCATATATCATCCCTGAAGGTCTGCAGCAGCGCTGGTGCCATCACCGGACACTGTAGGTGGCGTCACGAAGACTTTTTTTTATTTAAACCCTTTTTCAGCGACCACCAGGGCCACGGGCCTGGGCAAAAGCCGCCTGTGACTACCCCTTTGATTAACGCCCGTAACCGGGTACCCCAAGGCCCTGGAGTGGGTCCGCTTTTGGCATCACGAACAGGATCCCGTGCCCAGTAACACCGGGTACTGTGTGCCGTGTATTGCCTGTGTTTTTAAACCGTTAAAGTCGGGCCGCCATAACTGCGCCACAGAGCGGGAAGTAAAGGGGTGTAATGGCCGAAAGGGTATGAAGACAAGCCCTGCCCCAGCGCTCTGCTGAGAACTGACAAAGCGCAGCGGCCTGATCTGGAAATACCTGAAGCGCTCAACTCGCCACCTGAGGAGCCGCCGACTGCTTTTTACTTTATAAGAGACTGGCTAAAGTTAACTAGGGGGGAGCGAGAATGGATGCGCAAGGGAGCGGCGATGCAACAGTACCTAGCCCAAATCAACTAGCCGGGACCTCAGCCAGCGGAACCGCTGCAGCAACTGGAGCTGTGGCACCGTTCATGCCTATCTCCCTGCCGTATGTCGCGGGAGCAGCGTGGCTACCGCATTATGATAGCAAACTCGACACCCTGGCTGGCTTTAGGAAAAAGATCTGTAACGTGCTGGATATGTATGCAATGACTGGCAAGCAAAGAGCTTCTGTTGCAATAGGACTATTAACTGGTGCAGCAGAGCTGGAAGTTGAATCCTGGACAGATGCAGAACAGGAGTCAGTAGCACAAATATTTGATAATTTACAGTCTGTTTTTGAGACCCGCATTGAGACTGAACTGAGAATGAGGTTCTACCCTTGTAGGCAAAGGCCGCAGGACAGTATAAAACTATATAAGGGAAGATTTTATCAATATGATGACATTTCCAGAGTGCTCTTTTTAGAATAATTTAAGGCCCCCCCTAACACCCTCCTATATCCCCCCCCCTTTCTACCCTCCTTGCCCTCCCTAATAAACAAGACCATAGTATCAACTTGATAACTGCAATTTAATGTGGGGCACTGTGGATTAACCACTGCATCCTGACTGTCCAGCCCTTAAGGAGTAAATTCTTATCCTCCTCGTCTCACAGTGGCTGATTTGTTTTGTCACACCCTCCCCTATCTGCCTAACCACCCCCACCGGTTATATATGCTCTGGGATACAGCCATCTTGTCCTTTCCCCTGCTGCTTGCCCAAAGAGCAGTTTGTCTCTCCCCCCATCTTACCCAGGGCAGAATGGCTGCTGGAACAGATGGATCCGCTGGAGCTGCGGTAAGGGAGAGAATCGTTAGGGAGGGGGCCGCCGGTTTGCTGGGCTTTCAGCGTCCTTGGTGTCCTCTCTGGCGAGGCACAAAGGCGGCAGCATGGCAGGTATGAATCATCCAAACCTTCCCGCCTGCTGCAGCATTTGAGCCAGGGGATGTTTAGTGAGCACAGCGGACGCGGACCCTGCGCTCGCTCTGCGGTGGGGTCAGCCACCCATCACATTTGTAACCGGCAGTAGCTGCACGCCCATCGTCAGATTGGGTAACGCGGTGCGGCTGGTCAGCAATGGGTCACGTACAGTGCACCTAATGCTGCAGAAAAAAATTTATGCACTCACCCCGGCTGCATGAGAGGGAGGTAGATTAGGACACAATAGCTGAATTCACTGCAGTTTTCATGTATTACACATATTTCCTGCCTCATTCCCCACCCTCCCCCAACCTGGCTGCACACAGGAGATGTTGGATCAGGGAGCTGCAGCACTTACTTACACTGCGAGTTTCACAGACTACCAGCCCCTCCCCAGGAGGAGGCAGCTCCACTGTGCTTGAAGTGTCTATGCAGAGGGCTGTTCAGGTGCTTGTAAGAACTCAGTGGGGGCATCCAATTCCTTCCATGTGTAAGCAGGTAGTGAGCTTACAAGTAATTAGTCGCTCTCTGCCCCCCCTTCCCCCATCCTCTCAATAATCAGCCACCTCTGTAACTAGAGGGAGGCAATATGCTCCCTGGCCCTACAGCCCATGACACAGTATCCCCTGCCCAGCCATGACTTGTGGAACAGGTGGACATGTGAGTGCAGATGTACACATTCAGCTAGGGTATCCTCTCTATTAGCTTCTGAGGAGCTGGAACTCTGGCCCATGAATAGCATGGGTGCAGCACCCGGTCCTCAAGGATTTTTATTTACAGTAGTCAGAGGAGCCTTCTGTTACTGACTTCAGGAGAGGAGCCTTCCATTAAGGACTTCAGCTTCCTCTATTAGCTTCTGAGGAGTGGGAACGCTGACCCGTGAAAAGCATGGGCACAGCACCCAATCCTCTAGGTATTTTCATTACACAGTAAGGACTTTAGCTTCCTCTATTAGCTTCTGAGGAGTTGGAAACCTGGCCCATGGAAAGCATGGTCACAGCACCCAGTCCTCAAGGTACTCTTTATTTCATAAGTAGTTGGAGGAGTCTTCCATTAAGGATTTCAGCTTTATTGGGCCTCAGTAGCTGTTGCTACAGAGAGGATGGATGGATCCAGCATTCCTGTTCTTCGCTGTGGAGATTTATTCCTTTGCAGGGTTTTTTCCGCGGTGTCCCAGGACTCATCCGTATCTATTCCGCGTCTCTCCTTGGCGGAGGATTTAACAAGCTTATAGTCTGCGTCTTGTTGGTAAGTAGTGATATATTTGGGGTTTGGGTAGGGGCAGGACGGGATTAGGTAGCATGAGATGCACGATAGAGTTTAATGGAGAACTCAGAGAGGAATGGATATTAATGGTGACATGCACCTCTTTTATTGTAGTTTCCATTTTACAATGGGATTGCAGGATATCCCCCCCCTTAACTCACTCGCTCCAGTCATTATTAGCTGGATCCCGGTGAGGCGTTTTGTAGTTCTCTTCACCCCAGGACAAGCAGTTAATGAGGCAATAAAGCCCAAAACTTATATCTTATATAACGTTATATCGTTTCCCGATGTTTATTAGAGCCGTCCATATACTTGCACTTACCATAGGATCTTGGGGTCATGTTGTGCCGGGTGCTTCCCCCCCGAGGCCGAATCGATTTGTCGGCTTTGAAAGATAAGCTCTGACGAGGGTTTTATACATTTTGTCTCAATCAAAAAAAAAAATAAAAAAAAAATAAAAAATAAAATAAAATAAAAGCATGCATGCATGTATATACATATATATGTAAGTAGGTGTAGTTGTATGTATATATATGTATGTATATATATATATTAAATGAAGTAAATTCCGCAGGTAATTTCCCTACTGGTTTCCCTTGCCCAATTACGCTACCTTGCTGGTTTATTAATGCGGTGTTTGGCCGAGACAACTGTCAGAGTTTCTCATTGTCATCACCAGCTAGCATGGCGGCGTCGGGCGCCTCGCTAATTAAGCGGTTGATATTCAACAAGGTGCACTTGGAAAACTTTAAACTCACCCTACGGGATATTGTTATAGGACAAATCATGAAAGTATATAAATAATTAATTAAATAAATAAGTGAACAATACAATAAAATAATCGTACAGCCGTGCGGCCCGGTATAAAAGTTGTTTTTCACGTGAAAGCAAGGTATGTTACATGGCTGAATGAGCTTTGCTTGGTTAAGAGTCGGCACCTGGTCTTTTTGGACTGGAAATAGTAAAAAAAAAAAAAAAAAGGAGCAAAGAAACACATTTCATTTTATGATTATGAGTGCTTAGGTTTAAAAGTGATTTTGCACTCGGAAAGCGCTGTTTAATTTCCATTCTGGCAAGCGGCATAGGCATTTCAGCCTAATTGTAGTCATTGGCATTGGTTTTCGGAGCACCTCAGCGTTACCCTGATGCGACAGTGGTGGGTCTGTAGGTTAAAACATCGTTGTCGCTCATGGCATGGACTTGAAAATTTCAGTTTTATGGACTTGCGTGCAATTATTTAGCTGAAAAACGATTGTTGACGGGCCTTTAACAGCGGCGCTGCAACCCATCTGTGGTTGCGGGCAGCTTTTACAGTTAATGTGGAGTATATGGCATTAGGGATCTATGTAATGATACTAAATGCGAAGCGGTTTTGATTACCGTATATACTCGTGTATAAGCCGACCCGTGTATAAGCCGACCCCCCTACTTTTGCCCCAAAAATCTGGAAAAACCTATTGACTCGTGTATAAGCCGAGGGTGGACCTCAGCACAGGTATATAGCCCCCAGCAGTGTGGTATACAGGAACCCCCAGTGGTAGTACATAGGAGCCCCAGCAGCCCCAGTGGTAGTATATAGGAGCCCCAGCAGCCCCAGTGGTAGTATATAGGAGCCCCAGCAGCCCAGTGGTAGTATATAGGAGCCCCAGCAGTATACAGGCAGCCCCAGCAGTATACAGGAAGCCCCAGCAGTATACAGGCAGCCCCAGCAGTATACAGGCAGCCCCAGCAGTATACAGGCAGCCCCAGCAGTATACAGGCAGCCCCAGCAGTATACAGGAAGCCCCAGCAGTATACAGGCAGCCCAGCAGTATACAGGCAGCCCCAGCAGTATACAGGCAGCCCCAGCAGTATACAGGCAGCCCCAGCAGTGTATACAGCCCAGTGGTAGTATATTGCAGCCCCCGCGGTAGTATACAGCAGCCCCCGTAATCCAGGGCCCCCCCAGCCTCTCTCCGGTCACCTGGAAAGGAAACTATACTTATCAGTGTCCGCTGTCCGCGCCCGCTCGCATCTGCCGACATCGCGATCCTCCATCTTCATGCGGCGTCTTCCTGTTTCCTGTGCGCGTCGCAAGGAATGACGTCATTGCTGCGACGAGCACAGAAACAGGAAGACGCTGCATGAAGATGGAGGATCGCGATGTCGGCAGATGCGAGCGGGCGCGGACAGCGGACACTGATAAGTATAGTTTCCTTTCCAGGTGACCGGAGAGAGGCTGGGGGGGCCCTGGATTACGGGGGCTGCTGTATACCGATGTATACACCGGTATGTACCGATGTATACATCGGTATACAGCACTGACTCGCGTATAAGCCGAGGGGGGTACTTTTCAGCCCAATTTTTGGGCTGAAAAACTCGGCTTATACGCGAGTATATACGGTAATTGTTTATCTGGAGGGTGCCATAACCTGGATATTGCCGGCGATCCGTTACTGCGGAACATATGGTAAGATCCGGCTGCAGGGGATACATTGTGAGTTTTATTCAGTTTTTGCTAAGATTCCTCAACATGGGAGGCCACTGATTGTTACATTGCATGCTGCAACCTCGGGCTGTTCATCTCGACGTTACATACCCTTGGATTGGGAGGTATTCAGGTTCGGCGTGAATGACATGTTTTGCTGTTACCGGATGTATTGTTACTGGATATTTCCGGGCGGCTTTTGGCCACAAGTTTCGGTTTTGAAGCGGGGTGCATTTTAGGGAACCCCACTGCCAAGTTCTCGCCCTTCCCTCCTACATGTTGCCGGAATGGGTGTCAATTTCTTACCAAGGAATTTGAAATCCATTTCAGTTCGGCGGGAGTTGGCACTAATCCGGGCATTCAGGGGTGATTCAATGTATTGAGTAGTGTGTGGTTTGCGCTGCACCCTTGTTTGTGTTTTCTGATATTGGGGCTTTTTGATAAGGTACGAGTTTGTTAGCGAGCGTTATTATTAGAGTATTGTGGGGAATGTTTTGGTATGGTACGTATAAATCATAGGCACAGGCGTGAGTGACGCATGTCCATATGGGTACCCAGGCATGTGCGGGAGTACATGGATACATGAATGTGGGTGTTTATGGGTATATGGGTATACGCGCGTACGTATATATATATATATGTGTTGTACATATCCCGGATACGGGTATACGCTGGCGCATCTCGGGTGTGTCGGAGTATAACTCAAGAATTGAGTTGTTTAGGTTTTCAGGGCTTGAAGTGAATGAGGGTTATGCAAAAAAAAAAAAAAAATTTTACGGGTGGGTGACCTGTTTTGGACATTTGATTTGCGCTGTTATGATTGTGGCTTGTTGCTACCGTGAATCTTACAATCCTAGTTTTGGAAACGTGAATCGCAAAGAATGTATTAAACTATAAAAAAAAAAAAAAAAAAAAAAAAAGGGGGAAGCTGACGAATGAGAGGTTTTTCTTTACACCATTGTTTTCGTGCGATGATATGATTGCTAACTGTTGTCTCTTTTCAGATGGTGTCGGTTCTTAGTAACGAGATGTTGGGCCGTGATGACTACAGTGTATTTGTACATCAGGGCTACTCGGTGGGAAGAAAATTTTTCGCTGGAGGAAGATCAATTGGGTTTTTGCTTGAGTTTTCATTGGGAAGAAAGGAGTTAACATGATTTTGAATGACATCCGTAGTAGAATAATTGATAGGCCCCTTTCCGGTTCTGCTGTCCTCGTCATACGCATGAGTCCTCGGTTTGTTTTAACCTGTGGAGCTGTTAATATGCCAGAGCTAATAAGGTCAAATTCCACGTTTTTTAATTGGAGCCAGTTATTCACGTGGTCGTTCCCAGCATAGTCCAGATAGGCCAGGATGAAATTTGTGCCAGTATACAATTGGCTTACCTTGACAACCGCTTTTAATTTTTCCATTGATCCAAGGGGATATGATACTTATTGTTACCAACTGCATTGCTATACGTCAGTATGGCATTCGCGGCTAGAATGTGACCTTAGTTTCTTGTAGCTGCCTGACGGGTACATCTGCACGGTATTGGCACCGACATGTTCTTGTCCGTGCTCCGGGTCGGTTTTAAACAGGCCTTGTGCTCTCTCTGGGTGGGGTTGTAGCTCAGACGTTGCTTTCGCTCCTCCGTGGCGGTGGAGAGAGTGATTTGAGAGTTAACCTGTACTGGACGGCCAGTGACAGAACAACCTCTGCACTCACGTGATCAGGCGGATTTGTGCCTTGCTTGAGCTGCGGCCTTTGATTTACCCACATAAGAAGAAAATAATACACATTGGAAGTGTTTTACAACAAGTCATGAGTAAGGTGTTATGTTGATACCTTTCATTAAAGAGTTGAAAAGTAACGGTTGTTGGTGTGCCTTCTGTGCGGCGAGGGGAAGGGAATTGTTGGTGGGTCTGGACAGTCTTCATGTATTTGCAGAGACTTGCCGCCATCCATCTAGGCTTTGCATTCATTTTGACACTCCGGGCACAATTCCGCACACAAGCACTTGCTTGTGATGAGGTAAACTATAAGCGTTGCCATAGGAATCCTGTGGGCGGCGAAATAGGAAGTCCGGGAACCGCGCATGCACGGTTCGCACTTCTGCGCTCCGGAGCTGGAACGCAAGCTAAGGAGAAAAGTGCCAACTGTTTCCGGGAGGTCGATCCCGTGATGGAGGGTGGGGAGGAGAGGAGGGCGGTCACAGAGCTACTATATTAACCCACAGTGAAGCCGGCGGCGCATACAGCTCTATACATGGGAGCTGCTACTTGATTCTGATGTGCTGACCAGGCTGAGAATAAGGTATCTTTAAAGACACTTGACTTTGTTCTGTTTTTAATAAGGTTAATCATAGTGACCATAATAATACATGATCTGTGATCATCTATTTAGGGTATATGGGATTATTAATGGGAATGTCATTTAAGTCCTTCACAGAACCCTAAACTAAGAGGGAGTAGAAGGCTCTGGATAACATATTAAAACAAAGGGAGGTGAGACTGATACTGGAGATCTGCATGTTATATGTACAGGTACACTCAAATATCTTCAATATCTTTTACATATGATATATATATAAAATAGGGGAATATGTTAAAACATTGAACCAAAATATCCCCCCTTTTTCTAGGTAACTATCTGTTCCCTTTTAATTAATGTGGGGAAGATTGAAACCGTTTAATCCCATAGGGGGATTCCGGGCTAATACTAACAGGTTGGTCCCCACTTTTTTGGAGATTGGGTTTGCAAATGTACCTGTTTTATAAACAATGCTATTTCTCTCTTCTAAGTGAGGGACACTTAAGGAATCAATTTTGACTGACCATCTTGATAATCATTGGAGAAGACTATAAGATACATTCCTCCACCTAATAAAAAGGGTAGGCATATATAATCTTTGTGTTGTTAGAGAGTATATATTAATGGGACACTCAACTCGTATTTCCTTTTTTCCAACATGTAAAAGGAAGAGTGTTTATGTCGCCATAAGGTTACTGAAATCAAGAAACATTTTGGGATAATAGTAACACCCTGGTAGGTGGACTGACTGAAGAATACAATTTCCGCACTATTAGGGTGATTTGTAACTTTATCAGCTGGCACCATTATATAATGAGAGATAATAGAGAGATGGTGGAGGGAGACTTTGAGACATTATTGTATGCTCAATCTTAGACTCCTCTTTGTTATCCAATAGAACTCTTTGACAAGATCTGCCCTACACAAGAATATGATTCCTTGAAGATACCCGTTTCTCAGCCTACACACCTGGACCTCAGACTAACAATCTGGTGGCTCGCATATAACCAGTGTGACTCACACATCTTTGAAATTCTTATTTTGAAGCTCCCTGATGAGCCTCTCATATATTTTGGAGAGACGAAACGCGTCGGGCAGGGAAGAGATAACCATATTTATGGAAACAACCGATGGATACTAGGACTATGTGACTTTAGGACCTCTGAACAGGAGTTATAGGTGACTGATACAATAGGGCACCAGGAAAAGACCTGATTACGAGACTAACTGACTTAACCAACGAGTGGGTTGTGTGGTGGTATCTTTCTTTGATACGTATTGTGTCTAGGAAGCCAACTCCATTAAACCCGCTGTAAAAGTATTTACTAGAGTGTCCAACACCATTAGAACTCCTTGAGGTTCATATCACATGGACTGTTGTTTGTCTGTATATGTATTGGGGGTGGGTTACACGTTATAAAGCACTGTTTGTATTCACCAATCCACACCTGGATTTTTTTAAAAAATAACCTTTAATAAAATACAACTACAAGTTAAAAGTTATTTCTTTATTTGCTAGATGAAATTAAAAATAACTAGGAATCTGCAAATCGGTGATTTACTTAAAGTTTAAATACTGATATCTATGGCTAGTTTTTTGACAGGCCCAATTAATAGGGAACAATGGGCGCTTGACGCCCAAGATGCCTTCTCCATCCGGTGGCTAACCAAGGTGGCACACCCTGTAAGAATATCAAAGCTACGTTTCAAACTTTGACAGGTTGTTATAAGGACAATCTCAGATCCTGGTGGGAAATTAAGTCCCTTGAAAACTATATAAGAGACTATGCCCTACGCCTCCAGAAGGTGCTGCGGAATCTGAAACAGGTGATCCAACAAGTGTGTGGGATGAAAATAAAATGCTAATTGTACAATTCATCCAGGGAGAGCAATCACCCAGTGATAGAACACCCGGATGCAGACTTTGTTGTCCTAAAGCAGCGGGCCATAAAAGTAATGCAAACCCCTGAAGCCACTGTTCCCACATCTCAACTGTGGCAAGCCAAGGCCTCTCCATTAAAGGTGACACTCTTCCTCACCTGCCGCAGAGACTAGTCTACAAGTTGCAGCACCTGGTGATTCTGATGACCTACGCTCGGAGGTGCGACAGTTACGCAAAGATATAGCCATGCTCTTAAAGGCCATGCAGTGTTAACCGGAACCCAAGTCATAAGGAAAGATTCTGCTAACCCACAGACCCAAGGACATCCCGTAGATGAGAGGAAAGAAGAACCGTCGCTCCGTGGGAGGACCAACGACAGCTACAGCTCTACAGGACAACCCATCTGTCGTTGTTGCAATGAGACGGGACACTTCGCCAGGTCATGCCCTTTAAACCAGCAACCCCTGGGGCCAAGGGCCATCCCCCAGGAATAAGACGACCAGGCCCGCTGTCTGACTGGCATGATAGATATATGGGACGACAATCCTGGACAGAATCCCCACACCTGTACTGTTGGTCACCGGGTCACACCACATATCCTTTACAAAAGGTTCTGGGACGATACAGCACTCGCCCCTCCAGATCCTAACCTCCCTATTTATGCTGTAAATGGGTTGTCAGTAAATAAGTCGGGTTTAAAGAGGTACCAATAAAAGTGGGGAGGGTGGAGTTAAAGGGCCAAGTACTTATTGTGATAGAAATTGACCATGGTGAGAAAAACCCGCAAATGATTCTAGGCACAAATGTAATTGAAAACTATCTAGGAGAAGTGTTGTTTTCACTCCAACAGATTGCAGAAACTGCCGACGTCAGGCACCAGAGGGTTCTACAGAAAGAAATCAGAGCCCTCCTGCAAAAACAACAGGTAAACCTGTCCGGTGGTGAAATTGGTAGTGTACGGATAACAGACCCGATCCCCATTGTATTACCCCCAAGAAATGAAATGATGATATGGTGTCGGGCAGCGATAGGCCTCAGAGGGCAGGATTACCAGGCAATGGTAGAACCCATACTCTCAGACAACAGGCCCACAATCATGACAGCCGGGGGGTGGTTGATGAACGCAAGGGAGGGTACCTGTACCACTATTAATCTGTGGGGAGGAGGAAGTCAAACTGCTCAGTTATTCTACCATAGTCAAGTTGTTCACTGTCAACAACAACTCAATACAGACAGTAGAACCCTTGACCCCGTCAAACCTGGCGGAGGACAACAGCTCTAAGGGACAGCTGGACGACTAGTGTCAGCAACTACATGTAGGAACTGATTCCACTCCGTCCCACCAGAAGCACGAAGTCTATCAGGTAGTACAGGAGTATGAACGGGTTTTTAGTAAGAACCCACTTGATTTTGGGGGGATTAAAGGGGTACACCATCATATACCCATAGGACCCTGTTCACTAGGTGCACACAAAAACTGCCTCCAACTTAAGTCCATATCGGACACTGGACCTGTTTGGACCCTGTTCACTAGGTGCACACAAAACGCTGCCTCCAACTTCAGTCCATATCAGACACTGGACCTGTTTGGACCTTGTTCACTAGGTGCACACAAAAAGCTGCCTCCAACTTCAGTCCATATCGGACACTGGACCTGTTTGGACCCTGTTCACTAGATGCACACAAAAAGCTGCCTCCAACTTTAGTCCATATCGGACACTGGACCTGTTTGGACCTTGTTCACTAGGTTGCACACAAAAAGCTGCCTCCAACTTCAGTCCATATCGGACACTGGACCTGTTTGGACCCTGTTCACTAGGTACAATTTTACTTGATCAGGTTTTTAATACAACAGATAGGACTGCCTCGATATGGGTACCCCGTGAAGAGGTGAGGCAGCTTGAAATATATTTTTTGCGCAAAAAACATATGGACCAAGTACCCTGTTTATTTATGTCTTTTACTGCACTTGCATTTTTACCTTTTTTACTGCAGAGTACTATGCACGTTTAATGGACAAGGTTTTTTGCATCATATACCCATAGGAGACCATCCTCCCATTGAAGAGCGATATAGGCCTGTGCCACCAGCTCACTATCAGCGTGCCAAAGAAATGTTACAGGACATGAAGCACACAGGGGTTATTAGAGATAGTTGTAGCCCCTGGGCAGCTCCATTAGTCCTAGTCAGAAAGAAAGATGGCAGCATGAGAATGTGTGTGGATTACAGACAAATAAATTGCATAACACATAAAGATGCTTACCCTTTACCCCACATAGAAGAGTCACTTGCTACATTAAAGGCTGCTAATTACTTTTCAAGCCTAGATTTTACTAGTGGGTATTGGCAGGTCTCCGTTGCAGAAGAAGACCGGGAGAAGACCGCGTTCACAACACCAATGGGCCTGTGTGAATTTAACAGCATGCCATAAGGACTCTGCAATGCACCCAGAATGTTCCAAAGACTGATGGAGTGTTGCCTGGGGCACCAAAACATTGAGACCATGTAACTCTACCTTGATGACATCCTAGTGCAGTGATGGCGAACCTTTCTGAGGCCGAGTGCCCAAACTGCAACCCAAAACCAAATTATTTAAGGCGAAGTGCCAACATGGTAATTTAATCTAAGTTTACAGCAGTGGTAATCACAAGCGCTGCACAGGGGGGAGAGCCAGCAGATGCCAACTCTCTTCCCTGTACAGGGCATGTAGTCCTGAAACCCTGATGATCAATTCAATTATTTTAACAATTAATTGATTTTAAACTTACCGTATTTTCCGGCGTATAAGACGACTTTTTAACCCCTAAAAATCTTCTTCCAAGTCGGGGGTCGTCTTATACGCCGGGTACCTAGTGGAGAAAAAAATTGCCAGCATCTGCAGGGGGCCCACGCTGCTTAATATAAGCCCCCACACCCCGAAAATGAGCGGTGCAGTGCAGGCACAAAAAAAACAAAAAATACTCACCTGCCTATGCCGTCCATGTCCCCCGGAGCTTCACGCTGCCACCGCCGCCGTGTACTTAGCTGCCGGGCTCCATAGATGTACGGTAATAAGCCATCAGCCAATCAGGCGGAAGCTGGTGTCTGATTGGCCGCAGCATTACCGTACATCTCCTGTAAGGAGGTAATCTGCCCCGCTCTGTGTGGATGTACGGTAATGCCAGGGCCAATCAGACGCCAGCAGCCGCCTGATACTACGGTGCCCGGCTACGTGCAGCGGTGGTGGCAGCGGTAAGCTCCGGCAGGGTCTGGTGACAGTGTGTATGTCTGGCTGTGTGTATGTCTGACTGTGTGTGTGTGTGTGTCTGACTGATTGTGTGTGTGTGTGTGTCTTACTGTGTGTCTGTGTTTTACTGTGTGTCTGTGTCTGACTGTGTGTATGTCTGACTGTGTTTGTCTTACTGTGTGTCTGTGTTTTACTGTGTGTCTGTGTCTGACTGTGTGTATGTCTGACTGTGTGTCTTACTGTGTGTCTGTGTCTGACTGTGTGTGTGTCTGACTGTCTGTGTGTGTGTGTCTTACTGTGTGTCTGTGTCTGACTGTGTGTATGTCTGACTGTCTGTGTGTGTGTGTCTTACTGTGTGTCTGTGTCTGACTGTGTGTATGTCTGACTGTGTGTGTGTAACTGTGTGTGTGTGTCTTACTGTGTGTCTGTGTCTGACTGTGTGTATGTCTGACTGTGTGTGTTGTCTTACTGTGTGTCTGTGTCTGACTGTGTGTATGTCTGTGTGTGTGGCTGCAGAGTAATATTGGGGGTTGATGGGGGCTGTACTCCCCCACCACTACTGGCACAACCCTCTCCATGTCACCTACCCCCTCCCCTTGACATTGGCACATCCCCATCTCTGTCTCTCTTAAACCGCCCCATCTGGAGCTGGTATGTCCCCCACTCTGTGTCACTCACCCTTCCCACCCACCCCAGCGCTGTCACAGTACACTCTTTATAGTACATGGAGTACATGTTTATAGTACATGGAGGACTATGGGGGTGCATTACACTATATGGAGAACTATGGGGTGCATTATATTATCTAGAGGACTATGGCGTGCATTGCACTATATGGAGGACTACGGGGTGCATTATAATATATGGAGGACTTTGATGATGCATTATAATTTATGAAGACAATTATACTGTGTGGGGGTCATAGTGGGAATCATACCGTAGAAGAGGGGGTAGTCTTATACGGTGAGTATATCCCAAACTCCATATTTTAAGTGGAAAAGTTGGGGGTCGTCTTATACGCCCAGTCGTCTTATACGCCGGAAAATACGGTACCTTTGCAGTCTTCTCTTCTCTTCAGCAGTGGTCAGACAGCTCATGTGTACTGCACATTGAAGCTGAGCTGCTGCCACTACCCTTTCACACAGCAGGTGGATTGATCTGTATGGAAAACATGCAGAATATTAGACAGATAGGAGATAGATTTTATCATGGAATTCAAGCAGATTTCATATTGAAATCCTGGTCCCTATCTTGTAGTAATATCTCCATCCTGAGCCTCTCCTTGTAGTTATGTGCTCCGACCTGACCTTCTCATTGTAGTAATGTGCTCCATCCTGACCCTCTCCTTGTAGTTAATGTGCTCATCCTGACCCTCTCCTAGTAATGTGCTCCATCCTGACCTTCTCCTTGTAGTTAGGTGCTCCATCCTGACCTTCTCCTTGTAGTTAATGTGCTCCATCCTGACCCTCTCCCTGTAGTAATGTGCTCCCTCTTGACCCTCTCCTTGTAGTTAATGTGCTCCATCCTGACCCTCTCCTTGTAGTTAATGTGCTCATTGTAGTAATGTCCAACATGAAGGAGATAGAGGGCACCACCATCTAGGGAAGTACTCAGCAAGAATACCTGAAGACAGGAGTCACAGAGTCCTTCGGGGTGCCAGCCACAAAGACTCCAAGACAAAACGAAAAAGAAAGAAGTGGCACTCACCGAGGTTGCAGTGAAGCGGTGTCCTTTAATAGGGTAGTTGATACAAAGTGCAGGGAGGGGGACCGGGTGATGACGGCACCGTTTCGGGCGTTCTGCCCTTCAACGGGTCACTGCCTGTTGAAGGGCAGAACGCCCGAAACGGTGCCGTCGTCACCCGGTCCCCCTCCCTGCACTTTGTATCAACTACCCTATTAAAGGACACCGCTTCACTGCAACCTCGGTGAGTGCCGCTTCTTTCTTTTTCGTTTTGTCTCATTGTAGTAATGTCACCATTGTCTCCCTTATAGTAATGTCACCATTGTCCCCCTTCTTATAGTAATGTCACCATTGCCCCCCTTATAGTAATGCCACCATTGTCCCCCTTCTTATAGTAATGCCGCCATTGTCCCCCTCCTTATAGTAATGTCACCATTGTCCCCCTCCTTATAGTAATGTCGCCATTGTCCCCCTCCTTATAGTAATGTCATAATTTCCCCCATTATAGTAATGCCACCATTGTCCCCCTTCTTATAGTAATGCCGCCATTGTCCCCCTCCTTATAGAAATGTCGCCATTGTCCCCCTCCTTATAGTAATGTCACCATTGCCCCCCTTATAGTAATGTCACCATTGTCCCCCTCCTTATAGTAATGTCACCATTGTCCCCCTCCTTATAGTAATGTCACTATTGCCCCCCTTATAGTAATGTCACCATTGTCCCCCTCCTTATAGTAATGTCGCCATTGTCCCCCTCCTTATAGTAATGTCACCATTGCCCTCCTTATAGTAATGTCACCATTGTCCCCCTCCTTATAGTAATGTCACCATTGTCCCCCTCCTTATAGTAATGTCACCATTGTCCCCCTCCTTATAGTAATGTCGCCATTGTCCCCCTCCTTATAGTAATGTCACCATTGCCCCCCTTATAGTAATGTCACCATTGTCCCCCTCCTTATAGTAATACCACCATTGTCCCCCCCCCCTTATAGTAATGTCACCATTGTCCCCCTCTTTAAAGTAATGTCACCATTGTCCCCCTCCTTATAGTAATGCCGGCATTGTCCCCCTTCTTATAGTAATGCCACGATTGTTCCCCTTCTTATAGTAATGCCACCATTGACCCCCTCCTTATAGTAATGTCGCCATTGTCCCCCTCCTTATAGTAATGTCACCATTGCCCTCCTTATAGTAATGTCACCATTGTCCCCTCCTTATAGTAATGTCGCCATTGTCCCCCTCCTTATAGTAATGTCACCATTGCCCCCCTTATAGTAATGTCACCATTGTCCCCCTCCTTATAGTAATACCACCATTGTCCCCCCCTTATAGTAATGTCACCATTGTCCCCTTCCTTAAAGTAATGTCACCATTGTCCCCCTCCTTATAGTAATGTCGCCATTGTCCCCCTCCTTATAGTAATGTCACCATTGCCCCCCTTATAGTAATGTCACCATTGTCCCCCTCCTTATAGTAATACCACCATTGTCCCCCCCTTATAGTAATGCTGCCATTGTCCCCCTTATAGTAATGCTGCCATTGTCCCCCTTATAGTAATGCTGCCATTGTCCCCCTTATAGTAATGCCTCCTAGTCATAGCTTAAAATTAAAAAAATCATACTCACCTAGTGCTCCCGCCTCCATCGCTGCTCCTCTCCCCACATCTTCAGTCCTGCCATCACTCCGAGTGCGTCACATGACGGCTGGGCGGAGCTTGTCAGTGTTGGAGACGAGGAGGAGCCAGGAGAAGCCTCCGATCCGACACAGCTTTGGACTGCCGGCACCATAATGCCGGCAGTTCAAAGAGGCAGTGAGGCGAGGCCGCGTGCCAGTGGAGACGGCTCTGCGTGCCCACCCTGGCACGCGTGCCATAGGTTCACCATCACTGTCCTAGTGTATTCGAAAACCTATGAAGAACACCTAAAACATCTGTCAGAGGTATTTGAAGCATTGTCGAAGTTTGGGATGAAGCTAAAGCCATCAAAGTGTCATTTGCTGAAACCAAAAGTTTAGTATCTTGGGCATGTGGTTAGCAGCAGAAGGAGTGGCATCAGACCCTGACAAAATCACAGTCATAAAGGACTGGCCAAAACCAACATCCATCAAAGAGAGATGTCAGTTCTTGGGGCTGGTGGGATACTACAAGAGATTCATTAAGGGCTACACAAAGATGGCACCGGCTTTGCAAGACCTCATGGTACGCCAGACCAAGAAGGGCAAAACCTCAGGTCCTCCGGTTGAATGGGGTGAAAAAGAAGAGAACTCCTACAGACAGATGAAGTGCGCCCTGACTGGAGACGAGATTCTGCCCTATCCTGACTACAACCTACCGTTCGTGCTGTACACTGATGCCAGCAACGTGGGATTAGGAGCTGTCTTATCACAGAAGCAGAATGGTCAAGAAAAAGTGATTGCCTATGCCAGCAGAAAGCTCCGTCCTACAGAGAGGAATCCAAAGAACTACAGCTCCTTCAAGCTGGAATTCCTCGCCTTGGTCTGGGCTATAACTGAATTATTTAAACATTACCTGGCGGCTGCAAAGTTCACTGTCTTCACGGACAATAATCCTCTGACCCACTTGGATTTCGCGAAGTTAGGTCCACTAGAGCAATGCTACATGGCCCGGTTGTCATACTATGACTTCACCATCAAATACCAGGCAGGCCGTAAGAACGCCAATGCAGATGCACTGTCAAGGATGCCTCATTTGCTGGATGCAGGAGAAGACGTGGATGAGCTAGAAGAAACAGCTACCAGCCTTCCACCTCCACCATACATCCCAGTGTCAGTAAGCCTGTATAAAACGTCAAAAAGCCACGCTAAACTTCATCATGGATGGAAAGAGATGCAATACAGTGACCCAGCTATTAGCTTAGTCAAGGAGCTAATGATCCAAGAAGGCTCACGTCTCAATCCAAATGCTCCACCAGAGGCGCAGTACCTGTGGAGAGAAAGAAGCAAGTTGTTCATCTACCAGGGTAGGCTGTGTCGACATTTAATTAACCCAAGAACACACAAATTGGTGTGGCAGATAGTGGTTCCGAAGAGAGATGTCCAGATGGTGTTGGAAGCATACCACGATGGAGCAGGACACTTCGGATGGAAGAAGCTCGAGGTTCTGTTACACGAGAGATTCTATTGGGTTGGCATGAGGAATTCCACAGAGAGATGGGGTAGAAACTGTGGACCATGCAACTTGAGAAGGAAAGACCGCGACAGCCAAAGAGCACCGCGACAGCTCAAGAGCACCACTACAGCCAATTGTCACCAAACAGCCACTAGAACTCGTAGCCCTGGACCATGTGAAACTAACACCTAGCTACACCTATGCCCTTACCATGGTGGACCACTATTCAAGATTCCTAGTGGTAGCCCCAGTAAAAGACTTAACAGCTAAGACAGCAGCGAGAATCTTTCAAACCTACTTCTGTAGGTATCCGGAACAGGTGTTGACTGACCAAGTGTCATGCTTGGGAGGTGAAGGAGTCAGGTAACTTGATGGTTTGATAGGCAAAGGGGTCAGGAGAGCCTAATCTGACCCCAATGCTGGGGTCCCTGGCTCGCCCTGATCTCGGAAGTGCTTCTCATGGTAAGGAGTTCCGAGCCGCCACCCTGTACCCTAAAACTCCTGATTAGCCCTAGGCCAGTGATGGTGAACCTTTCTGAGGCCGAGTGCCCAAACTGCAACCTAAAACAAAATTATTTATGGCGAAGTGCCAACACGATAATATAACCTAAATTACAGCAGGAGCGGTAATCACAAGCGATGCACAGGAGGGAGAGCCAGCAGATGCTAACTCTCTTCCCTGCGCAGTGCTTGTAGTCATGAACATTGATGATCAATTCAATTATTTTAACAGTTAATTGATTTTAAACTTACCTTTGCAATCTTCTCTTCAGCAGTGGTCAGACAGCTCATGTGTACTGCACATTGAAGCTGAGCCGCTCCCACTGCCCTTTCTAGAAACAGCAGGTGGACTGATCTGTATGGAAAAAATGCAGAATATTGGTCAGATAGGGGATAGATTTTATCATGGAATGCAAGCAGATTTCATACTGAAATCCTGGTCCTCATCTTGTAGTAATATCTCCATCCTGGCCCTCTCCTTGCAATAATGTGTCCCA
>JARQOC010000002.1:462957821-463018140 GCA_033576535.1 Allobates femoralis | reverse complement strand
TAACTAAAAACCTTGTTAGAATCTTGTGTTGGGGTTAGATATGAAATATCATTGTCAAATAAATAATTTCATGTTTCCCCTCTACCCCTTAACACACTCAAATATTTGTCATAAATATCTAGGGAATCAACATTTGATGTATGCACCATAGGCTTCATTACTCCAGTATCAATTAAAAAGTCTAGTGGTTTACCTTCCTAAAGGATAAAGTTACCACGGGTGTTGGTCCTGGGTCATCAGTGACCACTAGAGGGTGCATGCATACTGAACTGCCAATTTCCTATGACTGCTGTTGAGCAGCAGGCACAGGCACATTCCACTGTGACAAGGTGTACCTAATAATCTCTCATTGTAACACCTTACTCTGTGTCAGAATATACCTCAAGTAGTAAAAAAAAAACCTAAAGCTAGTTTCACACTAGCATTTTTTTGAGTGAAGAAAAAGCCTGCAACCCCCAGATTCCCCAACAATAATGCAACTGTATGCACCAGCACAGGTATTATCAGTAATACCGATGTGGGAGCATACAGTTGCTCCTGGGTGATTACCTGATTTTCCTGGATCCGGTTCTAAATGACAAGCCCCCTAGGGGTGTGACATTTAGAATCGAATTCTGGACATGCGCAGACCAAAAACTTGGATCCATCGGAATCTGGAGTCCCCCAGATCCGGGTTACATAGAGCCCTATTTTAATTCTACCTGCATAGCCCCGTATCCGGGTAGTCACGGTTTTGGACACAGAGACCAAAAATGGAACTTGTTGGTAAAAGCTGACCACCTGGATCAAGGTAAAAAGTGCTAAACTGGATGCACCCGCAAATTCATTGAAAGTCATTAAAAATGGATGCGGGTGATGGATTCACATGGATGGCAAACAAATGCCAGTGTGAAACCAGCCTTAGTAGAGCACACGCATAAGTCAGTACCCTTTTCCAAAAGGTACAAATAGACTACACACAGTTCCACTAGATCTGGATTCCTTTTCTGGCAATTAAACAAATGTAGCAAATGATATAATGAAACTTTTATTTTCATGCACGTTTAGAAGTAGATTTTCATAACATTGTATCAGTAGAAACACCTAATTACAATTTCTCTCTCACCCTATCTATGCTACAAAACGTAATAAATAAGAATAATATGAATTCTCATCGCCACTTAATAAAAGAAAAGTGTATGGATCTACCTGTAGCAAAGCAATTTGCAGCTCTGGCCACAGCAGTGAAACAGATGAGGCTGCTCATTTTAAAAAAGCTCATTTTAACGACCTTTGACACATTCAAAATAGGTTTACATGTTTCACATGGGTTCATGTGTTTTTCTATAAAATGAAAGGGCATTTGGGGATATCAGATTCATGCGTTTTTATATAAAATGAAAGGGCATTTTGGGATATCATATCTTGGAACAGACTCAAGTTAGAGGACAATGAACTTTTGACACGTCTTATGTGAACTGTCTCACTTCGATTTACGGCCCTCTACAACTCACTGAGGAATCTTCAGGTCTCCACAGGCCACTAATCACAGGAAAATGATATAATCTGTTCCACTTATCTTAGAATTTTGACTTTACTTTCAGCTTGAGGTCGCCTGTCGTATTTACTACATCACCTAACCCTGCTTATGTATATATGTATGTGTCTTCAGAATTTGTGTCATTATCAGCCTGACGAAGGGGCCATAGTGTCCCGAAAGCTTGCTATATTTATCATCTTTCAGTTAGCCATTAAAAGGTATCAACCACTCAGGACTCTCAGATTCCAATATTATTTTAAGAATAATATAAAAACTTATAAAGGATTATAAACTTACTTTGCAAGAAACTTTGATGGGTGCCGTTTTTATTGAAGCTAAGCTAGTACATTTGTCCTCATCTATGAATCACTTTTATTGAACATCACTAATATGATATCTTTTTGTAATTTAGCCCTTCAGGAACTCAGATTGTCAATTACCTTTCCCAACCGCTAGTAGTATGTTTTGTTTTTATGAGAATTCTAAATGTGTTTTCTTTTGTAAAATAAAGGTTACATTTTCAAGAAGGGACCTCCTGAGTGAAGAAAAAATGTTGGAAGTTCAAAGAAGTCCAATAGAACCTGGTGTACGGAATTCAGAAACATTTACGGTCTTTTAGAATCACAATAGATGGGAATTGTAGGAGATCAGAATCCATTTTGTCTTCTCTGTCTCCATTGTCTCCATGTCTGTAGCACCTCTACATTACAACTCTCCTACGCACTTCTCAATTGCACCTAAATTCCTGAGGTACTTGGATATATGCCAAAATCCAAACACATCTCCCTGCAGTTGCAATAGTAGAAAACTTTTTGTACAACCATAACTTACAATTTGGCACAGAACATAGCCATCTCACTTCAAGGTCAAGGGGTGTATATAAACACTGCTTTTATTCCAATAAAGTAGAATTATTATGATGAACACCACACAGGTGTCCCGTCTCTTGATTCTCCGAGCTCATATATCATATCATCTCTTATTTGGCCTTGCACATCAACTCTAGTTGGTCCATTGCTCTCACAATATGATACTGTTAAAGCCATTTATAGAGAAGTAAAAAGCACTTTTAGCAATATCAGCAAGACGGAGGGAATGTAGTCTACCCTCATAGGGGATGACGTTTACTGTATATGGATAAGCAGTTCATAAATATCAAGTGTCCAAAGTACTTTATACAAAAGTAGAAAAGGAACTCATATTAATTGACAAAAATAAAAAAGACAAAAAATATGGAGAAATGAATAACAAGAGTTACCACAGCAAGGCAGCCGCCCTGCATAAGATATGTGGTTGGGATCAAAACTAAGGAGCAGCTGTGCACAGAGTCTATGGCTAGCTGGATATACAAGATATGGAGGCTGTAAGGCTGGCTTTATATATAATATGGAGGCTGCATGTATAATATGGAGGCTGCATTATTGGCTGTATATTCATATATAGATTCTGTGGGCTGCAAATAGTGTATACACAGCACTATACTGTACGCAGGTCCACACTATATATATACAGTGAAATCATTTTGTGATCTCTTGCTGATTTTGTAAGTTTGCCCACTGACAAACACATGAACAATCTATAATTTTAAGGGTAGGTTAATTATAACAGTGAAATATAAAATATAAAAAAAATCCAGAAAATCACATTGTCTAAACTGTATAAATGTATTTGCAATTTGAAGATAGAAATAAGTATTTGATGCCTCTGACAAACAAGACTTAATACTTGGTGGCAAAACCCTTGTCAAGCACAGCAGTCAGATGGTTTTTGTAGTTGATAATGAGGTTTGTACACGTCAGGAGGAATTTTTGTCCACTCCTCTTTGCAAATCATCTTTTTTTTTTTTATCATAAATGATGTTTATTGAACACTTTTTGTGGTACAAAAAAGAAACAAGGACAGGGCATAGACTTAGACAATTGTCCACATGAGCATAACACGTTACACATGTCCCGTGCGACATCCAATAAATTTCGAGTTATTCGGACTGTAACAGTATACCCTTATCCTAACAGGTAGAATGAAAAGGAGAGAAAAATAGAATAAATGTAAGCAGTAATAAGGGGAGTGGGGGGGGGGGGGGGGGAAGGACTAGTGACAGGGAAGGAGGGGGGGGGCTAGGGAATATTCATACGTGAAAATCGTGTTCAGTCTGTCCGCTAGGTTGCGCAACGTGGGAGAAGAGGGAGATTTCCAGCACGCTGAGACGCATTGTCTCGCCGCTATGAGGACAAAAGTAATCATGAAGCGGGGGATCGGGGGCAAAGCCTCTACATCCATGTGCAGCAGTGCCATCTGGGGGGTGAGAGGTATAAACGTATCCACTATGGATCTCATCAAACTCTCAACTGTGGACCAGAACTGCAAGACTCCGGGGCATGACTACCACACATGTGCCATCGTGCCTTTCTGTCCACAGCCTCTCCAACACAGAGCCAAAGTCTCTCCTCCGAACAAGGCCACTCTGGCAGGCGTCAGATACCAACGCAAGTGCAGTTTTTTAAGTTGTTCAAGGTGGTTAATGCATTTCGTTGCGTTTGTCACACATCTTACTGCTCCCTCCCAATCCTCCTCGTCTGCTGTGAAATTTAGTTCTCTTTCCCATCTGGACCTATATGGGAACGTAAAGTGTTCATCAGCCTCTAGTAATCCCGCATAAAGAGTTGCCAAACCTTTCGTCACCCTGGGGGCCAGACCTAGGGCGGCCCCCATGGGAGACGGAAACCGGGAGGACCAGCACCTCCTGGAGTCACTTGTTGTCAGGAAGTGTGACACCTGGTACAATTGAAAGTATGAGCCTCCTAAAGTTGGATGTCGTTGTGTAAAGTCTTCAATGGAGACGACTCCCGAGGGCCCCATGAGGTCCGCCAGAGTGGTTAAACCACTCTTAGTCCACTGTGTTAGTCGTAGAGACGGGATATGGACTTGAAGGGCTCCAAGCATGACCTCTGCAGGAGAGAATGTCCTCCATTTACTTGGCGTACGTCTCCAAGCCCTCAGGGTGGCGTCTATCGTCGCTAGGGGGCAACGAAGTCTAATGGGTTTTAACGCATCTGCCGTCAAAAAACTCCTCAAGGAGCCTCCTGGTACCTGTGTCGCTTCAATCTGAGCCCACCCAAGGTCAACTCTGTCCGTCCACCACACCTCCAGCGGTTCCAGAAGGGCCGCCCTATAATAAGCTGTCATGTCTGGGACTCCCATGCCTCCACCCCTCCATTTCTTGAACATCACTTTACGTTGAATCCTCGGTCTCCTGCCTGCCCATATGTATCCGTCTACCGCCCGCTGAATACGCGTCAGTAGGCGCGAGGGGAAGACCAGTGGTACACATCTGAATATGTATAGAAATCGGGGCAGCCAAGACATCCGGAAAGCCTGGATCCTAGCTACCCACGATAGGGACTGCAGAGACCGAGGGTTTGAGGCTCCCGACAATGTCTTCAGGATATTGTCTATGTTTCTTTTTACCACCTCTTCGGACGGGCATAATGTAATGCCGAGGTATGGGACACCCCCGGGCAACCACTGAAAGGGAAGAGAGGACGACAGGCCCGCCACCATCTCTGGAGGTACATGAACCGGGTACACCAGTGATTTAGAGGCATTTAGTTTATAGTACGAAATAGTCCCGAATGATTCCAATAAAGAGAGCACTCTTGGGAGGGATACTTCCGGTGAGGTACACGAGACAATAACATCATCCGCGTACAGGCCCACAGTGTGTTGCCTGTCCCCCACCTGTATCCCTTTTATAACACTATCGGCCCGGACAGTCGCGGCCAGCGGCTCGATCGCCAGGACATAGATCAATGGAGACAGCGGGCAGCCCTGTCTCGTCCCATTAGTTATATCAAACGGATCTGACAGGTAGCCCGAGGAGAAGACTCTTGCCGAGGGGTTTGAATATAGGCTCAAGATGGCCGTCAGAGATGGGCCCTCCAACCCAAACTTACGTAGGGTTTTGTCAAGGTATCCCCAGTGCACCCTGTCAAACGCCTTCTCCGCATCTAATGACAGGAATACACTGGGGGCCTTACCTCTCTCAGCAAGCTCGATGAGAGACAGCATTCTCCTCGTGCCGTCCCTGGCCTGGCGACGAGCCACAAACCCCACCTGATCCGGACTTACCAACTTTGGAATCATCTCAGCCAACCTCAGCGCAAGAAGTTTTGAGTAGATCTTAAGGTCAGTGTTCAATAGCGAGATCGGCCTATAGCTCCCAGGGAGCTCAGGGCTTTTCCCAGGCTTGGGGATGGTGATTATAGTTGCTTCTAATGCCTCCTTCGGAATGGCACCAGATGACCTCCAGCTATTGAACAATCTGAGCAGAAAAGGGGCCAAGATGAGGCCAAATGACTTTTAATACTCGTTAATGAAACCATCTGGACCTGGGGCAGAGCCTGATTTCAAAGTGCCGATGACCTTGAGCACCTCCTCCCTTGTAAATGGCGCATTAAGGGCATCTAGATCTACCCGTGACAATGTGGGCAGCTGAACCTTGTCTAGGAATTCGGCAATATTAGCTTCTGTAGGTTGTACCGTCGTGTGATCCAGTTTTAAATTATATAGTCGCGCATAATATGCCGCGAAGGCTTCCACAATCTGACGGGGGTCTCTCACCAGGTTCCCAGCCTGATCTTGTATCGCCGTTATTGCAGACTGCCCTGTCCGCTTTATCAGTCTTCTAGCTAGTAATCTACTTGCTCTATCCCCCTGTTCATAATGTCGAGTTTTTAATTTGCGGAGTCCCGTCTCATATTGTCGCAGTAAAAGAGCACGCAGTTGGGTACGTAGAGTCGTGATCTGAGCCTCTAGTCTTTGGTCAGGGTTAGTTTTGTTTAAGGTTTCAAGGGAATGTATCTGGTCCTCCCACTCCCTCCTCTGGTTATCTCTAGCCCTTTTCCGTTGTGAAGCTTTCTGCAGGAGTAGCCCCCTCATCACTGCCTTGTGTGAGGCCCACAGGGTCTCGTCCGTGGTGTCACCGGTGTCATTAATCTCAAAAAATGATACAATATTGGTGTCCATTTCCCCCCTCACGGAATGATCCAAGAGGAGGTCAGGGCCCAAACGCCAGCGACGAGGACGGTCCCCCCCCCCCCCAGGTCCACCTCCAGCGACACCGGCGCATGGTCTGACCAGGTGATCACACCCACTTCAGGCCTCCGGCACCATTCCATGGCCCCATCATCTACCAGGAAGAAATCTATCCTGGAGTAGGAGCCATGGGGGCCGGAGTGGAAGGTGTAGTCCCTCTCGCCAGCATGTAAGTAGCGCCATATGTCGTGGAGGCGGAACTCACGGGTCAGAGGGAGAAGACCACACCGCGCCGCAGCAGAAGGGGCTGAGGAATCTAAATGTGGTTCCATGACCGCGTTAAAGTCGCCACAGATTATTAAATGGCCCTCAGACTCCAATTTCAGTTTTGTGAGGAGAGCCCTTAAGAAACCTCTCTGTCCCACATTCGGGGCATAAACGGTAACCAGTGTAAAAACGACCCCGGAGACCTCACAGACCAATACCAGGTATCTGCCCATCTCATCTGACACAACCTTTCTGCACACAAATTGAACGGAAGCACTCACCAATATGCAAACTCATGCTGATTTACGGTCACAGTTGGAGAAGAAGGTGTGTGGATACCTGGGGTGGTTCAGCCGGATATTATCTCTCTCAAGTAGATGGGACTCCTGCACACAGACCAAATCCGCTTTTTTCCGCTGGACCTCTCTCCACAGGAACGACCTCTTGGCCGGGGAGTTAAGGCCCCTTACGTTCATGGACACGATTTTCAAACTCATTTTTACCCAATAGGTGTCAAACCTACCTCTCCAAGGAAAACAAACAAAGGGTCAGTGGAAAGGGAGAATATCTCGGAGCCTCTGGGCTATCAGGGGGTTAGTGGGGGAGGGGAAGGGGGGGGGGAGAGGACAGACAGGAGTGTGAACAGAGGAAATGAACTGGGGTGGCTCTGGGTGGGAAAAGGGGGAGGGATGAGAGTAAGACAGTAGGTTGTATTGCAGGGGGGGGGAAGGTGTGTAGGGGGGGAGGTGGGGGGGGGCTAGGGAGGGTTAGAAAAGAGAATAGATGTGCAGGGGGTGGACGGGGAGACAAGAGACTTAGGGCAACAGATGACAACTAGAAACGAGAAAAAAGAAAACAATACAACTGTATATGCTCACAAAGTCCTGAGCGTGGGGGAAGAGAGACTGGAGAGAGGAGAAGGGAGGACCACAGTCAGGTACTCCCTCAACTCCTCAGGGTGAGACCCTCTGGGTTACCACCACCCACGGGGAAACCAGGTTACTCCCTCCAGGTTATCAACCGGCGCCTCCCATGTGAGTCAAACTCAGGGGGGGGGGGGACGGTGACAGATTATCCCTCTTCGGGACGAGAAAAGGTCCATCAGGCAGGAACCAATCACTCTGGTGACTCCGTCATCACTTGTTTCTTGCATCGTCTGATGGGCTCTTACGATCTCTGCGATCTTTGGGGCTAGTAGATGTTGAATTGGAACCAGAAGCGGCGGCGGGCATCATACGCCAGTCTCTCAAAGTCGCACGGAGCTTGGAAGGAGAGGAGAAGTAGTGACGTGTGCCTTTGTACCTGAAGGTCACGCTCACCGGTGATCCCCAGGCGTACTGTATGGCGCGGTCCCGTAAAATGGCACAGTATGGGGCAAACTCCCTGCGTCTTGCTAAGGTTCCCGGGCAAAGGTCCGGGGGGACCATGCATCGTATGGACTGGCTGTGAGCGGGTGGTTGCGCAGTGATTGCATCAAAGGGTCTCTCACTCTAGGGGACCTCAGGTGGACCATAACGTCTCGCGGTACCTCGCGTCCAATGCGAGGTGACCTGGGGAGACGAAATATTCTCTCTATAGCCAGGTCCTCCATCTTCGCCTCTGGGAGCACCAGAGACAAAAAAGGCTGTACAGTCTGAAGCAGGTCCTCTTCTCCCTCTACTTCAGCTATGCCCCTTATTTTGATGTTTCCCCTTCTTAGTCTGTCCTCTAAGTCGTACGAGGTGGCTTTCACAGCTCTCAGTTCCACATTCACGTCATGATACAAGTCTGCCAGTTCATTATGTGCCACCGCCAGCTCTCCCACCTTCCCCTCTATATGGTCTGTGCGTTCCCCCAGGGCCGAGACGTCAGCTCGTATATCACCTACTATGCGGCGAGTGTCGTCTTCTATGGCCCTGCGCAGCTCATCCAGAAGGCCCCTTATAGAATGACGGGTGAGCGGGACATGCTCCTCGTCTCTGTCGTTCCGGTCATGAGACTGGCTGCCTTCCCGCGAGTCGCGAGGCTGCTGGCGTGCACGCTGAGAGGAGCTTGGGGAAGGTGAGGCGGGAAACGCCATCTTGGGTTCCTGGGCGCGTTCAGTAGCAAAGAAGTCTGTGAGCTTCTGTGCAGTGCTGCGGCTGCGAGTATTCGATCGCGGCATGCCCAGTCGCTGAGGAGACAGACTCCTACAGGTTGTGGATCAAGATGGGTCGTTAGGAGCCGTTAGTCACCGAGAATTCGGTCGCTGCGGACGGAGCTCTCTCACAGTGCGACCTGCATGTCTCAGCGCAGGCCACGCCCCCTGCAAATCATCTTTAAGACTGCATACTCACAATCAGTATACGCAGCATTTTGGACGCAACATCTTGTCATGACGTCCAAAGCGCTGCGTAGTACAGTATCACCATAGTGGATGGGATTTGTAGAAATCCCATGCCCACTATGCTCAATCCGACCGCAGTGTTTTGACAGCTGTGGCGTGAGTTGCCGGCATTCCGCTCTTCCGCAGTATGTTCATTTCATGCTGCAGAGTCAGAAGCGGCTACCATCAGGTGACTGCAGGGGGAAGCCACCACACACCCGTTGCACATGGTGAATACAGTTCACTTAGGCCCAGAGGAGCTGTGTCCAACACACAGCTTCTCCGGACAGTGAGCACATACCCTAAATCATTAAGATGTTTTCTATGGGATTAAGGTCTGGAGACTGGCTAAACCACTACATGAACTTAATGTGCTTCTTTTTAAGACACTGCTTTGCTGCCTTGGCTGTAAGTTTTGGGTCATTGTTGTGCTGTAAGACCCAGCTATGACTCATTTTTAATGTCCTGGCAGAGGGAAGAAGGTTGTCACTCAGGATTTTACGTTATGTGGCCCCACCCATTGTCCCATTCATGTGGTGAAGTAGTCCTGTGCCCTTAGCAGAGAAACACCTCAAAACATCCACCACCATGCTTGACAGTGGGGACGGTGTTCTTTGAGTCATAGTCTTTCTCCAAACACAGCAAGTTGAGTTAGTGCCAAAGAGCTCAATTTTTGTCTTATCGGACCACAGCATCTTCTCCCAATCAATCTCAGAATCACAAAGGTGTTCATTGGCAAGCTTCAGATGGGCCTACACATGTGCCTTCTTGCAGTGGGACTTTGTAGGCACTACAGGATTTGAATACATCCTGTGTTACCAATGGTTTTCTTGATGACAGCGGTCCCAGCTGCCATGAAATCATTAACAAGCTCCCTCCGTGTAGTGTTAGGCTGATCTCTCACCTTCCTCATGATCCTGGATACCCCACAAGGTGAGTTTTTGCATGGAGCCCCAGATTGATGTTGATTGACACTCATTTTGACAGACTGGGACAGACTCTCCCACCTCAGCTGTAGATCTCTGCAGTTCATCCAGAGCGATCATGGGCCTTTTGGCTGCCTCTCTGATCTGTCTTCTCCTTGTTCGAGATGAAAGTTTAGAGGGACGGCCGGGTCTTGGTAGATTTGCAGTGGTCTGATACTCCTTCCATTTCAATATGATCGCTTGCACAGTGCTCCTTGAGATGTTTAAAACTTGGGAAATCTTTTTGCATCCAAATCCGGCTTTAAACTTTGCCACAACAGTATCTCGGGCCCGCCAGGTGTGTTCCTTGGTCTTCATGATGCTCTCTCCACTTGAAACAGAACCCTGAGACTATCACAGAGCAGATGCATTTATAAGGAGACTTGATTACACACAGGTGGATTCTATTTATCATTAACAGTCATTTAGGAAAACATTGGATCATTCAGGTGTGGCACCCCAGGGGTTAAGTGCCACAGAAACATCAACACGGGTTCACTCCCCACACAACACTGGACACCACACTAGCACCTCTAGGCCAGAAAGGGGAGCTAAAGAAGCTCCCTTATATATTCTGGGTCAAGAGGAAGTAGTTCAGTTCAGTTCCTGGGAGAGCTGAGGAAGAGAGACTGTAGTGTAAAGGGGCTGCGTCAGGCTTCTCTACAGTCTTCTCCTCGATTCCAGGCGTAGCCAGGGTCTGAGGGAAGGAGCACAAGAAACAGAGGAACTCATCTGGGAGACTTAGTGACTTCACAACTTGCCCCGGAGGAGCGCACAGACCGGATACCGGATCCGAAACTGTGACTGACACACGCAGCACAGTAAACACCGGGATAGTGGAGGTTATAGATCTACACTGTACCTCAGCAAAGCAACATGGCGGGGTCAGAATCACATGGAAAGACTCAAGTTGCCTAGCAATGGGGGTACCTGTGAGGAGAGACAGTGCCAGCAGCTCAGCTAAAGCAGCAGCAGGACCACACACAGCGCAGCAGTGGGAAGCTGAGGACCCGGACAGGGTGGGAGCAACCCGGCCCCAGTACAGACTCCGTGGACAATACTCTACTACTAACACCTGCAGTAAAGTCTTGGAAACTTCAAAACCGTGAGTGTGTGTGATCCTTGTACTCGAGCCCTAATTCCCCTCATAAGCAGCCACCGTCTCCACTATCATCCCTATCCTGCAACATCTATAGCATCCATCATAGACTTTAACTATCACTGCCCCGGAACCACCTGCGGAGAGCCATTCCATCTCCTGCTGCCAAACATCATCCCCGGAGGTTCTACACCAGCGGTGGTCACCCTGACCACAACCCGTGGGTGGCTTCACGAAAAAATTCCCCTGTAAATATTCCTCCCATTTATTGCAGAACCCGGGACACGGTCTGGACCAGGACCTCCGTGACATCCCCAGCAGTAACCCGGTCCGTACCGAGTACCCCGTCCCAGTGGGCTCCACACAGGGATCCTCACTGAACTTCAGGAGTGAGTTTGCTGCACTGAAAGTAAAGGGACCAAATAATTTTGCACTCCCCACTTTTCAGTTGTTTATTTGTTAAAAAAGTTTAAAAATTGCAATACATTTTGTTCCACTTCACGATTGTGTCCTACTTGTTGTTTAGTCTTCCAAAAAAAATTAGAATTTATATCTTTATGCTTGAAGCCTGAAATGTGCAAAAGGTTGAAAAGTTCAAGGGGGCCAAATACTTTCACAAGGCACTGTACGTGTTAAAGTGATTCTGTCAGCAGGCTTTTGATAATAAATCTGAGTGCAGCATAATTTAGGTCAAGAAAGCCTGATTCCAGGGATTTTACTTACGCATTGTATTGTAGTTTCAATACAATTAGTGTTTTATCAGCAGAAAATTATTACTAGAAGGCTAGGTCTACTGTACAAGCCAGACGAGTTAATTTGTGTAACCATGTCCACCACAACTGACTGGCAGTTTGCTGGCTATATACACAGTGCACAGGAAGATGGCAATTAGTAGTATGGCCAGGTTTATAAAAGGGGTTTGTCCCTTGCTTGTTCGACATTACTGTGCATGTTTGTGCTGCTGTCCTGCCACTCCTTCCCCTGTTTTTTGCTGTATGGGATACTATCCATATGCGCAGTCCCTCGCTGCTCCCCTGAGTAGCCGCCCACGTGTTGCAAGTGTCGAGCCCCAGGCCCTGGGGTACGAGGGTATCAGGCTCGGTAGGTGCTTTCGCGGGGCATGTCACGTGTGGCAGCGCCTGAGCCCGTGGCCTGGGTGACACTTCAATAAACGGTGTATGTACAGGGGATTAGAGTTTGTCATGTGACGCCACCTGCTGTACCTGGTGATGGGTCACCAGCACCGCCACAGTCCTCCGGAAGTCGATGGTAATGTGGCTGAGATGGCAAAGCTCCCTACAGGTGGAGCTGGTCCTCCGGGGCAGCGTTCCTGGAAAGGAACAGGTTGATGTAGATAATCACGCAGAGGCAAAGTCCCTTTCTCCCGGGTACTTTACTGTAAACGTTCAGTAGTACACACAAAAATTCACAGATCAGCATCAGATGTTAAAGTAACAGGCAGCTCTACAGGTGGCCGCAAGTGGATCCCAGGTGGTTGGTGGGACCCGTGGTGTACCTTAGTTGACGAACCCGTGTCCTTTCTTCCCCGCCTAGAATGGGTCTATACCCAATGGCTCCGTGTAGGCAGTATTGGGGGTTCCCTCCCTCTTGGTGAGGAAGCAGGCAGACGGCTCCATCTGGCAGGGTGCTACAGCTGATAGAGAAACCACAGCAGCCAGTTGCCGACTGCAAAGATAGACTTTGGCCGGATCCTCAGGCCCAGCGTTCCTGTGGTGGACTGGATAATCCCCTGGAGTATGGTCGTTCCACGCTGGGGTTTCCCCTTTCTCTCTAGGGCCTGACGGCTGGACTCCTCACGTCGGGCGCCCTCTTTCAGGATCTCCTCAAGACCCTCTTTCTCCTTTCCTCCAGATCAGCGTAAAGCTGTCGGGTAAACCTTCCGTCTCCTTGCACACTCTTTTCAAACCTTCCCAACTACTCTCCTCCTCAGACTAGCCGCTCTTTGTTCCCCCGAGAGGTGACACGGGTAACCTCCCACCATTCTCTAATGTGGGAGTGCTGGAATGGGGTCCACGCACCAACCTAGGGTCCACTTGCAGCTGGGGCAACTACACCTCTTTTACGGGTGCAATACCCCTCTGTGACGCTTGACTACGTGGGACGCCACATACCCCCCTGATGGAATATACTCATCGCGAGTATTGGTACCTGGTAAACCGGGAAGTGAAAAACATTTTTGTCTTTTTATATTCAACATCATAATCAACAGGTAAACAATATATGCAATCAAGCATACTTAGATTTCTTCTTACTTCTAGGAGGCACATTTTGTTTTAATGTTACACATATAAACATTGCAGTAATTTTAGTAACAGACCCCATGGCCTCGGTGTCCAAAGATCTCACTCTTCGACTCACTATCTGCATAAACATAATCTTACTCAGCCCAACGGGGACCGGTACTAACAGTGCGGCGGTAACTTATTGTCCAGGCCCGTCCAGTGTGAATTATCACCGCCGGACTGCTATGTTTGCATCACTCATTGTCAACACATGGCAAAATTCAAAATAAAAGTCTCTGGATCTTCAAATCAAAAACACACAGGGGCAAGCTCAATATTCTGGGATTCAAAAAGAAGGGAAAAATAAAGGGGAAGGTGACTGAAAAAGAAGGGGCTATATACAGTCATAGTTTCTGCTGCGGGAGTCTATTGTTGGTGGAATATTCTGATGGAGAACCAGCCTAAGGGGCCTGGATAAACGTGTAACCTGCTCACCTCGTATAGATCTCGATCCGGGTGTCCAGCCGCAGGTACGATTCCACATCATGTCATGCAAAGAATATGTCCTCCTGAAGTCCGGTTCTCTTAGGAATCCTCATCCTTCGTCATGGTATATTGATACAACGGTTTCTTGTCGGCGTAACTCTAATGAAAGCGGGGGCTGTGACCTTGCTTCATCACGAAGTTGACGGGTTGCTTGCTCTTTTTGGAACCACTCCTCTCAACGTCATTGTCTTGCAACTTGGTCTCACTGGTTTAAGGACAACTGGTACTCTGGTGGTGGTGAGTTGCCGGTTGGGACTTTGGACGACGCTCTTGTCTCCGCTGAGCTCACAATGGTAGGAGTTCCTCGCTGCTGCCGCTGCCATGCGGTCCACCACGCAGCTTCTGGGGTGCTCCCTCCTGAGGCTCCTTCTACGTCCTCCGTTCCTCGAAGTCAGTCTCGTCTTCTTCAGCTTTTATGATAATGTCCGGTTCTGTAGGGGACTGTTGCGCTGTCTCCAGCCGGAGATAGCTGCTGGTACGGGACGATGGTGTTACAGGGGTTTCAGTCTGGATCCCTGTGTCCCGGGTCTGGATGGGTGGCGGTACGGGTGGTAGCGAGGCACGGTACTCCCCAACTGCCTGCACTGCTATCGCTGCCTCTCACGCTTCTCGGCCTTCTCTCATCGATGTCAGCTCACATGCCCTCTCCGCACTCCACCTTCTGCACACCCACGTCAGGGCTGCCTCCATCTCCTGGCGGAGCCGTCCAAACACATCCCTTCAGTAGTCGGTATCCCCCTCTAGTATTAAGAGGGACGCCGCTGCCTGGTCTCCTTGTGCAGCTCTGACCTGTTCCTCGACCTCACGCACGATATCTCTCCAATGGGGTGCCGCCATGCTGCCAGGTATAAAGGAGCCTTGTTCGTTCTGTCCTTCTCTTCTGGTTTGTCTCTTTATTGGCAGCCACTCCCGGAGAACTTCCTGTGGGCCACCCCCCTGATTCATTGATGGCAATCGGGGCGGCCACACTTTTTGGCGCATCCGTCTTGGCCCTCCTTCTTCTACGGGCTGAGGCACACCCCCGGGCCTACACATGGTGTTTAGTACATGGCATCTTGGGTCCTCCTGCAGTGATGGCGGGAACCCATTTTTGGGGCCAAGCAATGGCGGGAAAAGTTTGTTTCAATGCAAAAGTCCAAGGCACACAGTACCCGGTAATACTGGGCACTAGATCCTGTTCGTGATGCCAGAAAGATATGTCGAGCCCCAGGCCCTGGGGTACTCGGGTATCAGGCTCAGTGGAATTTGAATTTTCTCTTGTCTGTTTAAGTTCAGCATCACTGTTTGCACCAGTTCACATTTTATCTCGAGTGCTGTGCAGTTTTTTTTTTTTCTGTTTGTATAAAAGATGGAGTTGCTGGCTCCATAGCTACACATTGCACCACCATTAACCCCAGGTGCTCTGTGATTGAGATGTGTCCACCCACTCAGAAATAGAAATGGAGGCTCAGTTGAGCACAAGACTTAGTGAAGATGTGGGACAGGAAGTGACAAGGAGGACACGGATGTCAGCGTTAGGACCCAACAGGTCTAAGGTCAACTTGTAAGCGGTTGATGGGCAAGCAGATATTGGCCAATATGTGTACTAAGAACATTAGCAAATAAAAATGTGAGTATTGAGTTTTTTGAAAAAACGTAAGTTTTTAAAAAATTTTTCTCAAATATAGACTGCTTTTTAGCATATACATAATTGGTAGTAGCTGAGTGCTGCAGTGAATTTTCTCTTGTCTGTTTAAGTTCAGCATCACTGCTTGCACCAGTTCACACTATATCTCGAGTGCTGTGCAGTTTTTTTTTCCGGTTATATATATATTATATAAATTATTATTTTAAGCCAGCACACCATTCTGTAGGTCCTTCATAGTACAGTCATGGCCAAAAGTTTTGAGAATGCACACCAAAATTATATTTTCACATGATCTGCTGCCCTCTGGTTTTTATTTGTGTTTGTCTGATGTTTATATCACTTACAGAAATATAATTGCAATCATATTATGAGTACCAAAAGGTTATATTGACAGTTAGAATGAGTTAATGCAGCAAGTCAATATTTGCAGTGTTGACCCTTCTTCTTCAGGACCTCGGCAATTCTCCCTGGCATGCTCTCAATCAACTTCTGGACCAAATCCTGACTGATAGCAGTCCATTCTTGCATAATCAATGCTTGCATTTTGCCAGAATTTGTTGGTTTTTGTTTGTCCACCCGTCTCTTGATGATTGACCACAAGTTCTCAATGGGATTAAGATCTGGGGAGTTTCCAGGCCATGGACCCAAAATCTCTATGTTTTGTTCCCTGAGCCATTTAGTTATCACCTTTGCTTTATGGCAAGGTGCTCCATCATGCTGGAAAAGGCATTGTTGGGCGCCAAACTGCTCTTGGACGGTTGGGAGAAGTTGCTCTTGGAGGACATTCTGGTACCATTCTTTATTCATGGCTGTGTTTTTAGGCAAGACTGTGAGTGAGCCGATCCCCTTGGCTGAGAAGCAACCCCACACATGAATGGTTTCAGGATGCTTTACAGTTGGCATGAGACAAGACTGGTGGTAGCGCTCACCTCTTCTTCTCTGAATAAGCTGTTTTCCAGATATCCCAAAAAATCGAAAAGGGGATTCATCAGAGAAAATGACTTTACCCCTGTCCTCAGCAGTCCACTCCCTGTACCTTTTGCAGAATATCAGTCGGTCCCTGATGTTTTTTCTGGAGAGAAGTGGCTTCTTTGCTGCCCTCCTTGAAACCAGGCCTTGCTCAAAGGTCTCCGCCTCACAGTGCGTGCAGAAGCACTCACACCAGCCTGCTGCCATTCCTGAGCAAGCTCAGCAATGCTGGTAGTCCAATCCCGCAGCTGAAACAGTTTTAAGATACGGTCCTGGCGCTTGCTGGTGTTTCTTGGGCGCCCTGGAGGCTTTTTGACAACAATGGAAGATACATTTTCTTACCCAGCAGATTCAGGTCAGACGACCATTACACTCAGTGCTATGTGCAGCTTTGCCCAGGATATAACTGAAGGCACTATGAATGCAAGACACCAGCCCCAATCACTAACAACCTCCTTTTTCACAGAGGGAGTGACCACTGGTTGTCCTGCAAACACAATGGGTTTCATATAGGGCGCAGTTCACACAGGCTTGCACAGTGTATGCCCAGCCTCTTACATCAACCCCCATCTCAGTAGGCGGGCTGTTACGGCATTCAACACCGCCACCTGCGCCGGAACAAACGCACCACATGACCCAGCTACACACAGCAACAAAAGAGTGCAAAAAAAGCACCACAATGACAAGTGCTGAAATTGACCTGAATCTGCTGGGAAAGAAAATGTATTTTCTATTTGTGTCCTTTTTTCGCTTTAAATGAGAATTTAGTGGATAGGACTTGTGATGTGTGGGGAGCCGTGTAGGGGCTCACAAGCTTACGTGTTTTGGACCAAAAGACAAACCAATACCCCACAATTTGCTATATTTTTGACAACAATGGAATCTCTCTCCTTGAAGTTCTTGATGATGCGATAGATTGTTGACTGAGGTGCAATCTTTCTAGCTGCGATACTCTTCCCTGTTAGGCCATTTTTGTGCAGTGCAATGATGGCTGCACGTTTTTTTTTAGAGATAACCATGGTTAACTGAAGAGAAACAATGATACTAAGCACCAGCCTCCTTTTAAAGTGTCCAGTGGTGTCATTCTTACTTAATCATGACTGATTGACCTCCAGCCCTGTCCTCATCAACACCTACACCTGTGTTAATGGAACAATCACTAAAACGATGTTAGCTGCTCCTTTTAAGGCAGGACTGCAATGATGTTGAAATGTGTTTTGGGGTTAAAGTTCATTTTCTAGGCAAATATTGACTTTGCAAGTAATTGCTGTTAAGCTGATCACTCTCTATGACATTCTGGAGTATATGCAAATTGCCATTAGAAAAACTGAAGCAGTAGACTTTGTTAAAATTAATATTTGTATCATTCTCAAAACTTTTGGCCACGACTGTACAATCCTCCTGTGTTGAAAATGTGCACAGATATGAAGAATGAAGCAGTCTTGGTGACATCAAATAAAAAATGTATCTCCAGCTATTCTCCAGGTGAAGAAAAAATAAGTGAAAGGTTTTCTTGGGAAAAATTGCAGTTTCTTTTACAAAACATGAAGAGTCCACTTTCACGCAAATATTAACACCACAGTCACGCCCGGATTGCATATTTCAGCACAATTGTGCCTTCTTCAAGGTCCCTTTATAAAAATGTTTTTCCTCAATGTGTTTTTGTGTACATTAACTAATAGGTTAAGATGCTGTTACATTGAAATAATATGGATTAATTACATTGCAGGATAAGCACAGACGCTCCTCTTTGGAAGAGATTCATATACACATATGCCTTTAGAAATGTTCCCTTTGGCTTGGTAGGTAACCCATGTTAATTATATCTTTCTCTCAACTGGTTTTAATAGCACTTACAAATATTTGACTCATAATTTTCTCTAGGAATAAGTAAAGACTGGGCCTGACCTTATTACATCTTATTCTTTACAGTCCACTAAATACATTAACATAAATCTGTCTTCCCTCTGGCATCTAATTTAGTAAAACAGCCAATTCTTACTAGACTACAGATAAAAAAGAAAAATCAAGTAGCTATAAGAAGATAAAAAGCTTTGAACACTACTGAAATTGGGAATGACATTCATATAAAGCATTATTTATGCCCTGAAGTTCTCAATAAGGCTGCCTTCACATTTGCGGACCCCTCCACAGCGTTCTGCGGAGGGGATCCGCAATGTGACTGCAGCCAGTGCAAGCCCCTATCTTTATAATGGGAGCGCACGGTGCTGCGCTTGACTGCACATGACCGTGCGCACCCATTCACTGCCATATGTGATCTGTACAGAGGCGGATGCCTGCGCACAAATCACACAGTCTCGTCCGCACCAGAAATGCAACATGTCGCGTTCATGGTGCAGACGAGACTGGTTGATTTGTGCGCAGTGAATGGGTGCGCACGGTCATACGCAGCACCGTGAGCTCCCATTATAAAGATAGGGGCTTGCGGTGCTGCGCTCACATTGCAGCTCCCCTCCGTAGAACGCTGTGAATGGGAACGCAAATGTGAAGGCACCCTTAAGTGTCCCAAAACATAAAAATGTTTGTTTTGCACTCCATGGCAGTATACTGCATATTATTGGGGATATTTGCTACTATTATTGTTGTTATTCTAAAGTCTAAACCAGGGGTCTCAAACACGAGGCCTGATGCGGCCCCTGGGGCTTCACTATGCGACCCGCGGCACCTTGGACAACCGCTGCAGTCCCCGCTGTGAGATGACTTCAGTCCGTGGCACTAACAAGCTCTGCCACTCAGCAAGATCAAGGCAAGCTGCCAGCCAATGAGAGGCCCACAGCTGATGGCGGAATATTACGTCACATGCGGGCCTCTGGCTGGCAGATTGCATTGATCTTGCTGAGCAACAGAGCTTGTCTGAGCAGTGGCTGGAGGAAGTCATAGCACAGCGGAGGCCGGAACGGCCCCCTGCACTGGTGCGATGCATCATTAAAGTGAGACGAGTGTGTGTGTGAGAGTGAGTGTGTCAGGGTGTGAGTATGTGAGTGAGGTTGTGTGTATAAGAAAGTGTGTGAGGTGTGTGTGAGTTTCAGTGTGTGTATGAGTGTGTGAGTGTGTGTATGAGGATGTGTGAGAGTGTGTGTTTGTGTGTGTGTATGTGTGTGAGTGAGAGTATGTGTGTGTGTGTGGGGGGGGGTTGAGTGTGAGGGTGTGTGTGAGTGTGAATGAGTGTGTATGTGAATGTGTAAAAAGAAGGTAAAATAGGATGGGGACATCACTATAAAAGTAGATCAGGATGGGGGACATACCTAGAAAAGGAGATCTGGATGGGGGACATCACTAGAAAAGGGGATCAGGATGGGGACATCACTACAAAAGGGAACCGGGATGAGGGACATCACTACTAAAGGGGATCGGGATGGGGGACATCATTACTAAAGGGGATCGGGATGGGGAAAATCAGTAGAAAAGGAGATCAGGATGACGGTCATCACCAGAACAAGGGATCAGGATGGGGGACATCACTAGAAAAAGGGATCAGGATGGGGAGCATCACTACAAAAGGGGATCAGGATGGGGGACATCAGTAGAAAAGGACATTACTACAGGATGGGGACATTACTACAAGAAGGGGATCAGGATTTGTACTTTACTACATTGAGCAAAAAATTCTGGTATTACCGCATATACTCGTGTATAAGCCGAGTTTTTCAGCACAAAAAATGTGCTGAAAAGTTCCCCCCTCGGCTTATACACGAGTCATAGGCCGGCCGCCCGCCCCCCCCCATCGGTATACAGGCGCCCCCCCCCCCATCAGTGGTATACAGGTCCCTCCCTTGCTGCCGCACACCTGTAAAGTAGTACATCATTATACGTATCTCTGTCGCTGTCGCTGCTCTGACACCGCGCTCCTACGGGTCTTCATGCTTCTTCCTCCGGCGCACAGGCAATGACGCCGGTCACAAGCAGGAAGAAGCGTGAAGACCCTGGGGAGCGCGGTGTCAGAGCTACGACTTGCCTACTTTGAACACATCATACGAAGAGAGAAATCACTGGAGGAAGACATCATGGTAGGAAGTACCGAATGAACAAGTCAAAGAGGAAGACCAGCAACCAAATGGCTTAAGACTATCAGGGTACTGGCAGATAAGACCCTGGTGGACCAATCTAAGTTTGCGCAAGATCGATCTCTCCAAAGAGCGTTGATCCATCAAGTTGCCGTGGCTCGAGATTGAGCTGAAGGCCAGTTAATACTAATAATAAAACTTTACACTATGTATATCGTAGTGTGCCCTTCTTTAATGGGCATGTTAAGTGCTTATTTTACACCATGTTATTGTGATATTATAGCTTGCTAAAAAACAAAAACGCTATAGCACAGTATTAAGAAGCTAGTGTTAGAGACCTGAAATATTAGGCTGTGTACATGACATTAAATTCTGTTTAATTTACAACACATTTTCACTTACTGCTCCTTCTGATAACCAAAGCTAACAATACAATGTGACTAATGAAGGTGTCATTGTAGAGCATGTAGATCTTTGTAACCAAGATTGTTACCTTGGCTACTTGCAAATAAGTCACACCTTACAACACTACACCATGTGACAGCTGACATTATGGGGGATAAACACAAGCACATTTCTGCTCATTACAAGGCTCAGTGAACAGCAGTGGCACCTTCATAATGCTAACCCTATGTCGACGGTTAAATAGCGCTATCAGACATGACAGGTTCCTCCTAAAGACCCTTTTCATGAGCAGATAGAAATGTATTATCATTAATATGATTGTCCCTGTACAGTCTGCATATTAATAGCAGCACAGTCATTGTATACATTTGGAGATATCTCACTGACAACTATTATATTTTTCAAACTGCATAGAAGATGCAGTTATTCAGTGAATGAGCTAGTTTATCAGCTAATAACTAGTGATGAGCGTGTGTATTCGCCACTATTCGCATGAATAGTACCGTATTCACATTATTCGTTATTCTGTGAGTTTTTGTGTACTCGCTTTGCTATATTCGGATGTCCCACCCTGCAGTTTTGGCACCTCCTTTGTAGCCACTAATCATACTGGGTTTCTTAACCAATCACAGTAATGCCACAGTCATCTTGGTTGTGGCATTACTGTGATTGGCTGGCCGCCCAACGTCATAGGGTCTATTTAAGCCCTGCCACTGCAATTTTGCCCGCATTGCATCTGGAGCCAACATTGCAGAAGTATAGGGTCAAATTGCTCAGCTGCTAGGGAGAGTGTTAGGCCTCTTCATAACACAAAAGCCCTTTTTTTAGGGCTACCTCTAGTGTATACTACCTCAGTGTAGATTAGCAAGGGAGAGATATTGGAGCAGGGACAGTTGTAAGCATTCGTTCAGCAGCTGCATAATACCATCAAAACAATAGCTCTTTTGAGAGCTGAATAGACACCATATAGAGTTAGACTACGGGGAGGGCGAGTGACTCCAGCAGGGTCAATATCCAGCAGGGTCAATGTAAAGCAGCAGTACTCCAAACTTTCCTGCTGCCTGCTACAGACCTCGCACCAGATCATTTAACCCACTGGTTCTTCTGTCCACATTACAAAAAGGTTGTTTGCCCAACTCAAAGCATTTCCTACTGCTTGCCACCAAGCATACATCAGGCCATGTTACCCTCGGTTTTAGGGGTGACAGGCTGGCTTCTGCTATCCACAATACTCCTCTTAAAAGGTGATTATTGCCCTGCACAAAGCAGTATAGTCCAAAAATTTGCTACTGCCTGCTACCAAGCACATGCCAGTTTATCCACTGTTTTTGGGGTGACATTTAGGTAGGATTGTGCCACCAAAAGTTCACAAATTAATACAGTCCTATAGTGCATGTAAAATCCTAAGCAGTACTACAACCATGTAATGCTGGTTGACAGAAACCATGCCCTATTCAATTTTCCCCCTGTCAGTTTTGGGGTTCATATTTTGCTTGACACCACAAGTATATAAGATATATGTCCACTGTCCAATGCTAATTGTTTGTTGTGTATGTGCAACTGCAGGTTGTGTGCAGGTGGCATCAGGGTCTGATTCCTGGACAACATATTGGAAAGCAAGTATCACAGGGGAAGTGCCAGTGGTTTCGCAGTCATACACAGATTTGTTTGAACGTGTTCCAGCAACCGAGTGGGGTGCTGTGTATGTCAGCAGTATTTTCAGAATGCTAACAGAAGTATTTTGTTGAATTACACTTTTTATTGTGGGTGAATTGATGCCACTTTGGTGCAATGTGGAATTTAAGTTGTGTTGCTGTCATTTGGAGGGATTCGATTACAAACTAGGTATAAATGTAGTCCCTCTTGAATTTATTCAGAGTAAGTCTGCCTGAAGTTTCCGTGGAGAATCATGTGTGCCTATCAGTGATGATTGATTGCCCCACCGTAACAGAAAACACACTCTGACATGACACTAACAGGAGGGCAGGCCAGCACCTCCAAGGTGTACAAGGATAGGCCAGGCCAAGTGTTCAGCTTGGACACACAATAATTAAAGGGAAGTGAATCATCATGAATGACGCAGGTATGGTCAGTTAAATATCCCTTTTACATCTTGTTCAACTTCTATCTCCTTGGCATTGTTACAGGCACAGATAGCCCTTGCTGATATTTTGGTTTATTGAAAATGGCCAAATTTGTGCAAATTTCCCCCCCCACTTCTGTTGTAGCAGGTGTGCGTGTCTCTCCCCATTAATCTTTGCTGTTGAAAAGAGCTTGTATCTCTGCCGCCAGCGTTGTTAAAAGGTGATGTTTTCAGCAAGTGATGTACAATGCCACCTCTTGAAGGATTCCATTGTGCAACCCTTTTGTAACTTAAAAAGTAAAGTAGAGATGACATCTTTTTCTTGTAGCATTGGTCGAGAAAGGTGGCTAACCAGTATAGGTTATTGGCGAAAATGTGTATCACGCGAGGGTCTTAAAACAGAGACTTACACAGGAACTATGCCATGTGGGCTAACCTTCAAACAGGCAAAGGTTCTGTGTCACCAACAGGAGGAACAATACCCATCTTCTCCTCATGCTGCCTCGTCTCCTCCTCCACCTCCTCCTCTCCAGCTCATCCAAGAAGGGGTTGCAAGTCCCCTCTGTAGCAGTGGGAGTCTACTTGATGAGGGCCCTCCCAACTGTATAAAGGTGGGCCCTCACAAATGTATACAGGAGGGCCCCTCCAAAATGTATAGAGTGCCCCCCAAATGAATACAGGAGGGCCCTCCCTAATGTACAGAGGGCCCTCCCAAATGAATAGAAGAGAGTCCTTCCCAAAATAAAGAGGAGGAACCACCCAAATTTCTAAGTAAGAGTGGTCCCTCCAAAATGTATGTTGCAGGGCACCCTCTGGGCCCTGGGCAATCTCTGGTTTCCTGCCTACTGCAGGCCCTCTGAACATTTGAATTCAGGGCTGCAAATGTCATGGAGGTGGAGGAGGAGGGTTTTGCCCAAGGCTAAAATGGGCACATTGTAAAGTGTTATAAAATATGTATTCCAATATCTGAGTATCAATGAGGAAGGGACCGCCTAAATGTCTAAGTAAGAGCGGTCCCTCCAAAACATATGTTACAGGACCACCTGAGACATCTGAGGTCAAAGATCATCATACCTACTGGTACGTTGTAGCTGGTCTTGTAAAGTGCTGGGGAATAGCTAACTAAAAATGATGTATGACAGGGGGACCTACAAAATGCATAAGTCAGGGCCTTCCCAATTGTAGAAGGCAAAAAAAAGCTACAATAGTACGTGTGAACAAACGCTATAAGCAATATTTTTTTTTTTCTCTTGTTTATTCAGCCTTGTATACAAGTGATTATGTATGAAAAACTGTTTGTGAACCTTTTTGACCTGTTAATGCGATTTAGGTTAGGTTTGTAGTTGTTTTTGTGTATCTGTAACAGTGGCATAATCCTGCGATAAAGCTATTCCCACAAACCATACATGAGACAGAAATGCATACAGGCATATTCTCCAGGCTCTTCACATTCTGTTTCATCACTTTCCCACCCATTTCAGCCTTTTCCTCAGGCCCCCAGACCCCTTTGTAGGGTCCAACAGAAAATTACTCGCGTTTCCCATTGACTTACATTGTACTCGCTATTTGGAACAAATACGCGATTATTATAAAGTACTCGTGAGGAGTATAGCGATTACAAATATTATAGTACTAGCTCATCACTACTAATTACATTTCAAGATTGCAATTATTGTAACAATTTTGTACAAATAGCTCTCTTCATATTCTAAATTGTCATAATCTTAATTTTCACGTCTTAATAAAAAAATCAGATTTACAGTGACTAACGAAAATTGAGTAAATTATCTTTTTGACATTCAAATCATGGGTATATTTACATTGTTACATTATTGTGAATGAACATCGCCATGGGTAATAGGCAAAATGAGGTGAAATTTAGCATGGAATTGGTGTGGAAATTCAGAAGCAAAATACATCTGTGTAGACATATGCTTCAGCATATGATCCCTTTGAACAGCTTCATCCCTTTAGAAAATATATAGTGTGAGCTTTGCTGTGTGGTTCTCATTTAGTGCTATATGTTTTGCACTGGATCTCACAGACACTATCTATATGGGTACCATACAAGGAGCTATTCAAAGTTATTTAATAAGCCTAATCATAATTCAGTGAAAGGTTGGCTTTTATTATTGTACTAGATGTGGGCCCGATGCTATTGCATAGGGAGGGCGGTGACATTATGATGGGGACAGGCTCTGTGGCCCTGGGGATGGCGAACGTCTCGACCCTCATGCGATCCCTTCCCTGTCTGCTGACTCTCTCCCCTCATGTTCTCTATCAATGTATGTAAATAAATGTATTTTTAGTTAAAAACCTGTTTCTGTGGGGGGGTTTTAACAACAAAGTGTTTAATTTCCTGCTTAAAAATGTGTAGGGCATCGCTGTATTTTCTCTTGCCAGCGCAGGTAAACCAAGCAGCTAATGGCTGCCAACTCTCGGTGCCTGGTGTTACCTTCACTGGCAATGAAAAATACAGGGGAGACCTATTTTTTTTTCAGTTCTTTAAATAAATAACTAAAAAAAATTGTCATGGGCTTCGCCATTTTTTCTATTGCCAGACAAGGTAACCCAGGCAGCTGGGGGTTGTAATTCTCAGTGTGGTAAGGCTCAAGCATTCTGAGCCCCCATGCTGAAAATTCAAGCCAACAGGCACCCCAGAATTGCAGCCTTCATGAGAGATGGCAAAACTAGTGGTTACCCTGCTCTTCCAGCTACCGTATAGTGGCGGCAGACTGGGTAATAATGGGGTTGATGTCAGCATTGTTAGGCAGCTGCCGTTAAGCCCTATTGCTTATGTCAGCCTTCAGTATGAAAGCTGGCCTTTAGCAATACTGTCAGTAAAGATTAAAAAATACAACACCAGGAGAAATCCTTTATTACAAACAAAATAGAGATGCCTCGTTATCCACTTTATTAGCTCCCACCAAGTTCCCCTCCGACGTAATCCTGTATTTACTGTAATCTTGCGGTAGAACGGTGTGATGCATCATGCCGCCCACATCTTTGTATGCCCTCAGGTCCAAAGATCGTGACCACATGTATATGTTTGTATGTGTATATATGTGTGTGTATGTATGTGTGTGCATATGTGTGTGTATGCACATGTGTGCATGTGTATATATATGAGTGTATGTGTATGTGCATGTGTGCATGTGTATGCATGTGGGTATGCATGTGTGAATGTGCATGTATGCATGTGTGTGTGTGTATGTGTGTGTGTTCTTGTATGTGCTCGTATGTATGTGTATTAATATGTGTGCGTATGTGTGTCCGTGTATATGTGTATGTGCATGTGTGCATGTGTATGCATGTGGGTATGCATGTGTGTATGTGTATGTACGTGTGTATACCTGTATGAGCGTGTATGTGTGTGCGTATGTATGTGCATGTGTGAATGTGCATGTGAGTGTATGTGTGCATGTATGTGCATGCATGTGTGTATGTGCATGTGTGTATTTGTGCATGTGCATGTATGTGCTCATGTGTATACATGTGTGTATGCACATGCATGTGAGGGTATGAGTGCATGTGCATGCATGTGTATGCACATGCATGTGTATATGTGCTTGTGTGTGCATGTGTGTGTTTGTGCATGTATGTGTGTATGTATGTGTGTGCGCATTTATGCATGTGTGTATATGCATGTTTGTGTGTGTGTATGGGCATGTATGTGCGTATATATATATATGTATACAAGCAATACCAGAATGAAAAAGCCGCACTCACCGATAGTGGATCTTTACTTTATTCACTGTCCAAATCCATGTTACTTGAACAAAACGAAGCAGGGAGGGGAGTGCAGGGGAGGCGGAGGACGGATTACCGTTTCGCGGTCGTGCACCGCATCTACGGTACCCGTAGAAGCGGTGCACGACCGCGAAACGGTAATCCGTCCTCCGCCTCCCCTGCACTCCCCTCCCTGCTTCGTTTTGTTCAAGTAACATGGATTTTGACAGTGAATAAAGTAAAGATCCACTATCGGTGAGTGCGGCTTTTTCATTCTGGTATTGCTTGTATAGATTTTTTCTTGTATATGCCAGCACCGCACGATTAGGCTACAGACATCTGTCACGGGAGTGACGGAGGCTTCTTGCATTTGGCGTGTTAGTGCCCAGTGTTTTTTCTTTTCTTTTTTTACTATTATATATATATGTATATGGATGTGTGTGCCTGTGTGTATGTGCATGTGTGTGTGGATGCATGTGGGTATGTGCATGTGTATGCACATGTGTGTATGTATGTGTATGTGCATGTATGCATGTGTATGCGAATGTGTGTATGTGCATTGTGACAACACGCCTGTGGTTCGCCTTTGCTGGGGTCAAAGGGCACGTTGATTTGGTGTCATTTAGTCCAAACACAGCAATGTGGATGCAACTGGCACGGGGCCAGGTTTATTGTGGTGAAAGCCAACAAAAGAAAATAAAACAGCAAAACCAAAATCCTCGCCTGTCCGGCTCTAACTACACAGAATGTACCCTCACTACAGGCTGAAGGGCTTCTCCCTTCAGCCTAAACATATAACCAAACAGCAATGGCTTCACTCACGTGCTTCTCCTCACACAGACAGGCTGTCTGTGCTCCCAGGCAGAGAGAGAGCCCGCCCGTCTCCCAGACTCCTTTTACAGACCCAAACCGCCTCCCCTTACTTCATTAGCAGCCAGGTGTTACAACCCAGGTTAGGTTGCATAGGACAGATACCTGGGTGAGATATATCTGCCCTCCTCCACTAACCCCACCTGAGTCTCACAGCATGTATGCACATATGTGTGTGTGCATATGTCCACACAAGCAGATGAGGTGTGGCTTCCCTCTGTAGCCACCAGAGGGCGCCAGCATCCCGTCTCCTCTGCACATACAAGCCGCAAATAGAGTCTCAGAGTTTCCTGACGGAGGTGGGTTCAGTGGTGCAGCGGGCATAGTGGGTGGGTATGCGAGGTTGTCAGGTGGGTGTGGATGTCGTGGGTGTGCGGGGATGTCGGGCGGGTGTGGATGTCAAGTGGATGTGGATGTCAGGCAAGTGTGCCGAGATGTCATTCAGGTGTGGATGTCGGGCAGGTGTGTGGGCATGTCAGGAGGGTGAGGATGTGGTTTATGTGGGGTTGTCGGGCGGGTGTGGATGTCGGGCAGGTGTGTGGAGATGTCAGTCATATGTGCGAGCAAGAGGCGGGGTTTGCAGCATTGGTGTCCAGCGGACATCCATCCTTTGGGTGTCCTAATATGGCTTCCAGCATACTTCTGGGTGGCGCAGTGGATTGTGGGATTCAGACGCATGCAGACGGAAGTGAATGACGGACACCACAAGGTAAGTATTATAATAGATTCTACTTCAATTACTCACCATTATTAATAGATAAACAACTTGATCTAAACAAGAATGTCTTTATAGTAAACCTGTCAGCTGATATATGCTTCTCGAACCATGGGCAGCATATATCACTCACTGGCTGCAGCCAGGTATGTTTGTCTCTGAAATACTGCAACATCTCAGAGGAAAACATACTGTAAAGGCCAGACCAAGCAACGCTGTGGATTAGTCAAACAGGCAGGTCACTGGTAGCTTCTATCAATCCATTGCCCTGCAGTAAGAGGTCTTTACCTACAAATGGAGAAACCAGTTGATCAAAAGCAGTGGGAGGGGAGAAGCCGCCGAGTATCTGCATGTCCAACTAGTCCCCTGCTTGGCTCGATTCCCAGTGGCTTTCAAAGCATGATTCTCTATTAAAGGCCGCAGCGTTTCAGAGTCAATCATACTGGGCTAGATCAGAAAGAATGTGTCAGCTGTCAGGTTCTCTTTAAGATCAGTAAATACCTTGCCCTGTCTGAAATTGAAAGCTGAAAATTACTTAAAGGGCTTGTGCTGTGAACAATTGTATATGTATATCCAACCTGTTCCTGCATGGTTGGACACATACATTACACATGATCATATTTATAACAATATCTCAGAACAGGAACATTTTTTAACACATCCAAATTTGGAATTTATTTTTATTCTAAGATCTAATAATTAAAATGTACAATTCTTTGCAACACAACACCTTTTAAAAATTATTTGGTCCAGAATGAAAAGTCTGCAGTCACTCTGTGTGGCTGTAAACTTGTGAATCTGGTCTGACTGTGCAGAGAATGGCAGTCAAGTATACAATATGCGTACTCTCGGCCAGAACTTGACTACTGGGTGTGACCTTCTTCAATATAACTGTATTGAATGAGGCTATGTCTACCTAGGTTGCAGACTTTTCAATATAGACTGGACATCCCCTTTAAGCAGCAGATGTACAAATCTCTTGATAGTTTGCTACAATATATTAAAAAGTGGAAAATGAGTCTAAAGGCCCTTTCACATCAGCGTTTTTTTCAAATCACGGCAGATGCAGTGAAAAAACCGCATCTGCCGCGATTACCGCATACCGGCTGCACTTGCAGCACGGTTGCGGCAAGCCCCTTACAAGGTATAGGCGGACTTGCGGCAAGTGCGGTTTTGGCACTTGAGGCAGGTGCGGCCGCGAAAAAAACTGCGGCTGACAGCATTTTGTTTCGCGGCCGCACCTGCCGCAAGTGCCAAAACTGCACTTGCCGCACCTGCCACAAGTCCGCCTATACATTGTATGGCGTTTATCGCAACCGCGCCGCAACCGTGCCGCAAGTGCAGCCAATATGCGGTAATCGCGGCAGATGCGGTTTTTTCACCGCATCTGCCGCGATTTGAAAAAAACGCTGATGTGAAAGGGCCCTTAGTGGAGTTTTTATGCAATAAAACAATCTTTATTATACATACAAAATTTTATATATATGAAAAGTGTAAATGCATGTGAGAAGTGAGAATGATAAAAAATGTATGTCAATTACCAAGAATCTTTTACAAAGAACTGGTTGGTATGTAAAGAGTTTGCAAATGTGAGGTCAAATATCCTCAGAAACCTAATATCATAATCAAGTATAAGTGGCATTTATAGTGAGCACCTGCAAACATACATTCTCTAGCTGCAGATATAAGAAATAGCATATGTAGTCAATGACATACTGTATTATAGTCATTTATCAAGGAAGGCCCTATCCTACCAGGTCTTGGAAAATATTTTGTGTTTAAGGCCGGGATAAGACTAGTGTATGGTATCCAATGCGACCGCATCGGATGCGGTATGCTAGTGACACTCGGCTCAGGCTCTACTAAGAGCGTGAGCCGTGTGTCAATCAACTGATATGATCCAGTGATCTGATTACAGGTGTGGAGGAGACAGATATTAATATTTCCAGCTCCTCCATTGCCAGTCTTCACGTTTATCGCAGTGCACTTAGATGTAATTTTAGTGCAGTGCAATGTTTCACATTTACCCATATACTTGCATAGGTTTGAGTGATCCGAGACTCGCTGACAATTGCAGGATGCTGTGATTTTCTTCCCTCAGTCCAATTAGGGCTGAGAAAAAAATTATCAATTTTATTGCATAAAAACGTCACTCTGTAACGGAGTGGGTAGCCCTGACTGTATTATTATTGAAATGGACACTGAAGTGGACATTACACAGTCCGATACTGCCCCCTTGTGGACAAGTGCTGAAATTGCTGCGGAGATGATGACACCAACTGCTGATCCCCTCCCACATCAGCCGTGTGCTCTGTAAGAAAAAGTGCGGGAAAGGGAGAAGGAGACAGAGCTCGACCAGGACAGACCTGCCTGTGGGTTTTTCTCGAGAGAGGGCTTCCTTGCAACACCTCTCTGGAAAGATCACGCCGCGGAAGCCGTTGCGACAACCCCCAGGCTGCAGGACATTGTTACCATGAGCCTAACCTGACTGCAGAGCATCGCACTCCTAGAGCATATTCAGAGACTGTGACGGACACAAGAGAGCCATCTTTGAAATCTATATTTTTTTCTTCCTTCTTTTTCCTTGGACTGAGAGACTATAAACCGGTACCTGTGGAGAGGACTGAGGAAACCCCCCTTCATCGCTTCCCCTGGAATCGCCACCGTTAGACCCCAGGCCTGCGACGTGGGAGCTACACCTTCTGCTGTTATAGACTGGTAACGTACATTGAGGGAAAGCTAGGGAAAGAGATTGCCAGTACTGTTTTGTTTGTTTTTTTGTTTTTTTGCCGTGCATCCGGAGCTGAACATCAGGGGACTCAACCTTCCCTATGTGTGCAGCCAAACCAGTTGAATGTGTTATCACCATGTTTAATAGTAAAGAAATGTTTCCTCCCGTTAAATCCGAGTATGGGGATTTTGTCGAAGCAGATCATAGACACACACCCGCGGCCTTACTGCCGGTCACTTCAACTCTTTTTCCTTTTTTCCTCATATTCTTTTGTGGAGTGTGCGTTTTGTAAGGTCTATCATAGGGTGTTGAGCTTATTTTTATCGTTCCACTATGACCTGCAAGTTACAATATAGTGTATTGTAACTCCTACACCTTAGTTCTGAAAGAGGTAGCATGTCTAATCCCACACTGCCCTCTGCTGGCCTTTCTGAAAACTAGTTTTCTCATATGGTCAAAGGATGCTTAGCAACAGTGAAGAATTTTCTGGCAGTTGAGTGTAGCTGCTGGAGACGCAGGAGGGAGGACGCAATTGTGACGATGTGAGCGCTGTGTGTTTATGTGAAGTGACAATACCTGTTCGCTCCTGTCCTCTGGAGAGTACGAGCAGTAAAGAATAGAAAGGCCGCACTTTATACAGAGAACTTTATACAGATCCCCGCTGCTAAGAAACTCTCAGAGCTAAACAAGAGGGAGAGTTAACATAGTGATGAGCGAGTACTAAAATGCTCGGGTGCTCGAAGCTCGGGCCGAGCATCCCGAGATACTCATGTACTCGGCCCGAGTACCGAGCCCAATGTTATCCTATGGGAGACCCGAGTATTTTTATGAAATGACTGCCGGCAGCATGTAGAAACCCTAAAAATGTCACAAAAGTCTCAGAAGAGTGCTGAAATGACATGGCAACACCATGGGGAAGACCCCTGGAAGCATTTCTCACTCAAACGTCACAGCTGTGAACAATCTTGTCCGAGTTTCACGCCAATTTTACGGAGTCACCAGAAAACCTTCCAAAATGACACCAAAATGAATATTTAGGGTGGAAATGTTAAGGGCACATACCCAATAGTGAGATACAGCTGGTGTATGTTACTTTTTGTGATTACATGAAAGATTTTACGTGAAAACATTGTGCGGCACTCCGATGACCCTGACAAGAGACGTACATGAAGCCCTGTCTAGAAATAAAGTGCCCATTTTGAGGAACTGGGTCTATTGTAGTATTTTTCTTTGGATAGAGACGTGCATGAGGGCCTGTAAACCTGAAGTGGGTGTATTGTAGTATAGCCCTTTGGCAGGGCAGCCAAAAATTGGGAGGCTCCACATTGTCCCAGGATAGAGAAGTGCAGGAGGGCCTGTAAACCTGAAGTGGGTGTATTGTAGTATAGCCCTTTGGCAGGGCAGCCAAATATTGGGAGGCTCCACAATGACCCATGCATACAGACATGCATGAGGGCCTGTAAACCTCAATTGGGTGTATTGTAGTATGCCCTTTGGCAGGGCAGCCAAAAATTGGGAGGCTCCACAATGACCCATGCATACAGACATGCATGAGGGCCTGTAAACCTCAATTGGGTGTATTGTAGTATAGCCCTTTGGCAGGGCAGCCAAAAATTGGGAGGCTCCACATTGTCCCAGGATAGAGACGTGCAGGAGGGCCTGTAAACCTGAAGTGGGTGTATTGTAGTATAGCCCTTTGGCAGGGCAGCCAAAAATTGGGAGGCTCCACAATGACCCATGCATACAGACATGCATGAGGGCCTGTAAACCTCAATTGGGTGTATTGTAGTATAGCCCTTTGGCAGGGCAGCCAAAAATTGGGAGGTTCAACAATGACCCATGCATACAGACGTGCAGTAGGGCCTGTAAACCTGAAGTGGGTGTATTGTAGTATAGCCCTTTGGCAGGGCAGCCAAAAATTGGGAGGCTCCACAATGACCCATGCATACAGACATGCATGAGGGCCTGTAAACCTCAATTGGGTGTATTGTAGTATAGCCCTTTGGCAGGGCAGCCAAAAATTGGGAGGTTCAACAATGACCCATGCATACAGACGTGCAGTAGGGCCTATAAACCTCAAGTGGGTGTATTGTAGTATAGCCCTTTGGCAGGGCAGCCAAAAATTGGGAGGCTCCACATTGTCCCTGGATAGAGACGTGCAGGAGGGCCTCAAAACATTTTTCCTATTGAAAAGGAGCGGGTCTCCTGTCGTTGTAATGCCCATTCTAAAAGAATGGGCAAAAAAATTTACCACTGGGGGTATACCTGAAACAACAGTCTAACTATTGTAATGGTCATCATGGTGGCACATGAGGAGAAGGAGGAGCAGTCTAGCGATTAGCCAAAGTGCAGAACTGTGTACCCATGGGTGAGTGGAGGTACATGGCAAATTCCCATAACAAAATTTTAATTCAGTTGTCATTTGTTGGTGGTGTGGTGAAGTCTGGCCCAATCCAACCCTTGTTCATCTTGATCAGAGTCAGCCTGTCAGCATTTTCAGTTGACAGGCGGGTGCGTTTATCAGTAATGATTCCACCTGCGGCACTGAAAACACGCTCTGACAAAACGCTAGCGGCAGGGCAGGCCAGGACTTCCAAGGCGTAGAGAGCCAATTCATGCCACGTGTCCAGCTTGGAGACCCAATAATTGTAAGGCACAGAGGAATCTCGCAGTACAGTTGTTCGATCTGCAAGGTACTCCTTCAGCATCTGGCCAAACTTAGCATTTCTTGTGACACTACCCCGCACCTCAGGGGCTGTGGTACGTGAGGGGCTGAGAAAACTGTCCCACGTCGTAAAGACTGTTCCCTTACCTCTGGCGGATTGGACTTGTGCCCCTCTCGGCCGTACGCCTTGGTTGTCCACCGATTCCTGACCTATGCCGCTAGCGTTTTGTGAGGTGAATGATTTGCCTACTTCCGTGACTATGGCCTTCTGGAACTGCTGCATTTTGGCTGACCTCTCCGCCTCAGGAATGAGAGACATAAAGTTCTCCTTGTAGCGTGGGTCTAACAGTGTTGCCAACCAGTACTGATTGTCGGCCAAGATGTTCTGAACGCGAGGGTCACGAGCCAGGCAGCTTACCATAAAGTCAGTCATGTGCGCCAGACTCTTAACAGCCATCACTTCAGTATCCAGACCAACACGATGACTGAACATGCTGCCCTCCTCCTCCTCCTCATCTCCCCTGTCCTCTGGCCAGCCACGCTGAATCGAGGGTATGACTGGTGTGCATGTCATATCCTCAATTTGGCCAGAGAGTTGCTCCATGTCTTCATCCTCCTCCTCGTCATAGTCCTCCACTGCACGTTGTGATGAGAAGAGGCTGGGCTGTGTGTTATCACCCACACCCACTACTGTTTCTTGCTCCAAGTCATGGCGCTCCGCCTGCAATGCATCCTCTTTGTTTTTCAGCAGAGACCGTTTTAGAGTAGTGGTATGGTGACGCTAATAATGGCGTCATCGCCGCTCACCATCTTGGTGGAGTCCTCAAAGTTTTGGAGGACGGTACATAGGTCGGACATCCATCTCCACTCCTCAGGTGTTATGTGTGGAGTTTGACCCATTTCCCGACGGCTTAGGTGATGCAGGTAGTCAACAACTGCCCTCTTCTGCTCACATATCCTGACCAACATGTGCAGAGTTGAATTCCAATGCGTGGGGACATCACACACCTGTCTGTGGGCCGGAAGACGCAAACGGCGCTGAAAGCCGTCAAGGCCGGCTGAAGCAGCAGGTGACTTGCGAAAATGTGCAAACTTTTACCAGCAGTTCAGACAGCTCTGGGTATGACTTTAGAAACCTCTGAACCACCAGGTTGAGCACATGGCCACGCATGGAACATGCGTCAGCTGGCAACCTCTCAAAGCTGCCACCAGGTTCCGGCCATTGTCACACATGACCTCTCCTGGCTTTAGGTTCAGAGGTGTGAGCCAGTGATCTGCCTGCTGTTTCAGAGCTGTCCACACCTCTTCTGCATTGTGGGGTTTGTCACCTATGCAGACTAGCTTCAGCACAGCCTGTTGCCGCTTCGCAGAGGCAGTGCTGCAGTGCTTCCAGCTTGGGACTGGTGTGGAGGGTACAGTGGATGAGGATGCGCAGGATGAGGAGGCTGAGGAGCATGACATTCCGGAGCTGTAGAGTGTCGGGGAAACCCTGACAGAGGTAGGGCCTGCTATCCTTGGTGTGGGAAGGACGTGTTCCGTCCCTCGCTCAGACTGGGTCCCAGCCTCCACAATATTAACCCAGTGTGCCGTCAAGGAGATGTAGCGGCCTTGCCCACAAGCACTTGTCCACGTGTCTGTGGTTAGGTGGACTTTGACTGAAACAGCGTTGTTCAGGGCACGTGTGATGCTTTGGGACACGTGGTTATGCAATGCGGGGACGGCACATCTGGAGAAATGGTGGCGGCTGGGGACCGAGTAACGTGGGACAGCAGCCCCCATCAGGTCGCGGAATGCTTCCGTCTCCACCAGCCGGAAAGGCAACATTTCTAGCGCTATGAGTCGCGAAATGTGAGAATTGAGGACAGTGGCATGTGGGGCGTTGGCAGCGTATTTGCGCCTGCGTTCATAGGTTTGCTGAATGGATAATTGAACGCTGCGATGGGACAAGGACGTGCTTGATGGTGGTGTTATTTGTGCGTGGGCAACTTCAGGTGCAGGGCCGGAGGCTTGTTCGCGGCCAGCATGGACAGGGGATTGGCTTGCACGCACAACACGCGAAGACGTAGGAGTGACATCAGAAAGCACGGCTCCTCGACTCTGTTGTACTTCCCACAAAGTCGGGTGCTTGGCTGACATGTGCCTGATCATGCTGGTGGTGGTCAGGCTGCTAGTTTTCGTACCCCTGCTGATACTGGCATGGCAGGTGTTGCAAATGGCCTTTTTAGAGTCATCTGGAGCCAACTTAAAAAACTCCCAGACTCGGGAAGACCTAACATTTGCACAGGCACCTTGAGTCGTGTTGTTGTGACGGGGAATGGTTGCCTGCCTTCTGCCTGCGGACACGACCCTGCTTCATACTGCCTGATGGGATGCTACGCCTCTCTCCTCCTGTGCACTGCTGTCCTCGCTCTGCATATCCTCCTGCCAGGTTGGGTCAGCTACTGGAATATCCACCACGTCGTCTTCCTCTTCCGCACACTGATCCTCCTCCTGACTTCCTGGCAATTATGTCTCATCATCGTCCACCCCTTGTTGAGACACGTTGCCAACGTTCCGTTCGTGAGAACGTGGCTGCTCAAATATTTGGGCATCTGTACATACCATCTCCTCATCACCCACTTCAACAGGAGCTGGCGAGACGCCAGATTCTGCGAATGGATACGTGAACAGCTCTTCCGAGTGTCCAACTGTGGGATTAGTAATGTCCGTGAATGTGTACTCGGCCTGGTGGTAGGAAGGAGGATCAGTTTGGGAAATGTGCGGTGCAGTATCACGGCTACTGACACTTGACCGTGTGGAAGACAGGGTGTTTGTGGAGGTGCCCATCTGACTTGAAGCATTATCCGCTATCCAAGTAACAACCTGTTGACACTGGTATTGGTTCAAGAGCGGTGTACTGCTGCGGGCCCCAAGAATTTGGGACAGGACGTGCGAGCGAGTAGATGTGCCACTTTGTTGTTGCGAAATTAGTGCTTGCACACAACCTCGGCCTCTGCCTGCACCACAATCACGTCCACTTCTTTGTTCCTTGCCAACGCCCTTGCGCATTTTGCCTGTATACAGCGACAACAGTCTGGTGACTGTTCAGGTCACAGGAGAGTAGGATTTTGGTCCCCTAACCTGTATCAAGGTAGTAAGTACAACAGTCTGATGACTGTAATGGTCACAGGAGAGTAGGATTTTAGTCCCTAACCTGTATCAAGGTAGTAAGTACAACAGTCTGGTGACTGTTATCGTCACAGGAGAGTAGGATTTTAGTCCCTAACCTGTATCAAGGTAGTAAGTACAACCGTCTGGTGACTGTAATGGTCACAGAAGAGTAGGATTTTAGTCCCTAACCTGTATCAAGGTAGTAAGTACAACAGTCTGGTGACTGTAATGGTCACAGGAGAGAAGGATTTTAGTCCCTATCCTGTATCAAGGTAGTACGTACAACAGTCTGGTGACTGTTCAGGTCACAGGAGAGAAGGATTTTAGTCCCTAACCTGTATCAAGGTAGTAAGTACAACAGTCTGGTGACTGTTATGGTCACAGGAGAGTAGGATTTTAGTCCCTAACCTGTATCAAGGTAGTAAGTACAACAGTCTGGTGACTGTAATGGTCACAGGAGAGTATGATTTTAGTCCCTAACCTGTATCAAGGTAGTAAGTACAACAGTCTGGTGACTGTAATGGTCACAGGAGAGTAGGATTTTCGTCCCTAACCTGTATCAAGGTAGTAAGTTCAACAGTCTGGTGACTGTTCAGGTCACAGGAGAGTAGGATTTTAGTCCCTAACCTGTATCAAGATAGTAAGTACAACAGTCTGGTGACTGTTATGGTCACAGGAGAGAAGGATTTTAGTCCCTAACCTGTATCAAGGTAGTAAGTACAACAGTCTGGTGACTGTAATGGTCACAGGAGAGTAGGATTTTAGCCCCTAACCTGTATCAAGCTAGTAAGTACAACAGTCTGGTGACTGTTATGGTCACAGAAAAGCTTGGATACCGATCTGGATCACCCTGCCTATATCCTCCTAGATTAGTCCTGAGAAGGACTGTTGTGGTCAGCAGCAGTTTGCAGCCCTGCTCCGGATCTACCTATGAAGGCCGCAAATCTGTCCCTAAGCAGCAGCAGACACTCTCCCTACACTCACTGTCTGGATGGCTGTGTGCAGAGCACAGCGCGGCCGGGTCTTATAAAGGCTCGGTCACGCTGTGCAGGCCGGCCAATCACTGCAATGCCACAACTAACAGGGCTGTGGCATTGCAGTGGTCTGCCAGCCAATCCCTGCATGTGGGCTGGCTCTCTAAAGAGCGCCAACATGCAGGGATGAGGACCACGAGCACAGCACGAGTATCGCGAGATTACTCGGTGCTCGCCGAGTAGCCCGAGTACAGTGATACTCGTGCGAGTACCGAGCAGCGCAGAGCATACTTGCTTATCACTATTAACTAAATGAATCCTGTTAACTGTGCATTGAATATGGAGTGAAAGTTCCTAATCGTTCAAGAAACTGATGGTGTCCATGTTTCTTACAGGACTACAACCTTCTCAGCTAGTCCATAGCTGGAAAAAGGAGCTATCCTCAGCGATCCCCTCAGTTATCGTCTTCTTTTAACATTTGCCTCCCAACCTGAGGATTGCCGGAGCCATCAGAGACACCGTGACAGAATTCAGCTCCATTTTCTAATGCCCTACAAACAGGGGTGTATCAAGCCCCCTGCCGCCTGAGACCTAATTGAGGAGTGGGGGTGGGTTGCAGGTGCTGTCATTGGGGGTGCTGTCAGTTCCCCCGCCGCAGGTGAGTGCGCCACGAAGGGGTACTGCACCCCGACCAGTGTATGTGGTATCCCAGTGGCCAGTGGATGGAGGGAGGTTTGTATGTGGCTTTCACTAAACATTCCTAGAATCAGGGGACTAAAGGGTTAAATTCTCTGCTAGGAGACCCATCCCAGTGGGAGGAGTCTTAGGAGGGTAGTGAAGAGCGGGAAAGAAATCTTAGTCAGAATCCTGGGAGCAGAAGAAAAAGAGGGACCCTGCGAGTAACGCTGAGGGAGGGCACCCAGAAAGAGTGGTGACCCAGACAGAAGGGGGAGCCCAAGGGTGTTGGTAACACCCGACATCAGACCGTCCTAATACCCGGTCTGGGGGGATCTCAGTCCGAATAGCGGAGAACCAGCTCCGAGAGCTGTGCAGGAGAGTTCAGCCCTGAGCCGCCAACACCAGAGGGTCTTAGGTCTTCAGGCAGACACGACTCGGTCCAACGTACATCTCCACCAGGATCTCCATCCAGGGTTTGAGCCCCTTCCAAGGGTAATGATTTCCTTAGAGAGAGAAAAGGGTAACCTCTAGCAGACCCGTGGGCCTGGTGCAGAACAAGTGAATCACTGCAGGGCCGCGCTAAGGAAGTAGGAGTAGTACAGAGAACGTGAGGATAGAGGTTGAAGCCGAAAGAAACACCGTTGAAAGCCACAGAAAGACACCTCATCCATTGGTAACTACCCAGGCCAGCTACCAGAGACTGTAAACCTGTTTAGTGCCTGACAGTTATCAGTAAACCAGTACAGAGACTCAGCAACGTGTGGTGTGTTATTCTTTCTTGCTGTGAGAAATCACTCAGCCTCTCGCCTGCAGAGCTGCCTCCCTGTGCCTGCGACCACGACAACGAGTACTGCAGCTTCTGCCCTGGGGATTCCGCTTCACCTGCAGGGAGCAACGCTAACTGGCTGCAACATCATCCCTGCAGGTCTGAGAGCACCACTGGTAAATTCACCTGTAACCGTAGGTGGCATCACGAACATTACACTTTTATTATTGCACTTTCCACATTTTTCAGTGACCACCAGGGCCACGGACCCGGGCACCGGCCACCAGTGATAGCAACCGTAATCAACTCCCGGGATCCGAGTACACCATAGGCCCAGGGGTGGGTCATTGACTGTAACGACTCATTCTCTGAATGTAAATTATCACCCCTAACATGCTCTCCATTTACTTACATAGAGAATCCGGACTGATAGGTTTCCTTGAAGTGGGACAGAATTATTTTTTTACCTATTCGAAGGATAGAACAATATTGTAAATCTGGAAAACTTCTTTAAGAGGAATCCATATTCCCTGTTAAATAAAAGCAGATTTGGCTAGAGGTGATAATAAGCATCCAGAGTATGTGCCCGTGACAAGTAGCACTCAGGTTTCCTTTAAGCTCATAGGAAAATGTTTTCCAAGATAATATAAAATTGGCGCGCAACCATAGAAATCTACACTTTCACATACCTGGGGCCTTTTAGGCCTGTGTGCAAATAACATGGAGTAACTCAAATAGAAATACTTTTCATAGTTTATTTGAGATGTGAATATTTCAAAACATTATAATTATGTGCATAAAACAAAAAAAAGTAATTACACTAGCTTAAAACGTCCAATATATGCATTCTATATAATTCTTTATATATATTTATAACAATTTTTTTGTCTAAAAGTTTTTTTTTTAAAAGTTGTAGTAAACATGGTGTAGGAATATTTCTTTTCAAAAACTTTCCTTTTCAACTTTACTGATTACCCCAACAATTTTCACATATTATTTTTTCAGAAGAATGTTCCTTGCAGACATTTTGTCCACAAGTAGTACGTAAACGCTCAGATTTCCTTTCCTTCTTTGCTGGACAAATATAACAGTGCTTTCTTATTTTTTCTCTTGAATCTGGATGTTCCTGAAAATATATACCACATCGGATCATAGCTTCCGTAATTTGCCTTGGCGAGCATTTCGTGTTGCTTCGCTCAATCATGGTAGGCATCAAAAATTCTTAGCAAAGTTCCATCAAGAATAGACGTCTCTTGTCTTTCCTGTTGGCATGAAATTCTGGATGAGTTTCACTATAAACAATATAGCTATTGAGGGCTGACACATCAAGGATATTATAAAAAATTACTACAGGCCAACGTTTTGTCTGCCTCTTGCACAAATACTCTCCAATCATTTCATCCATCTTGTCCACACCTCCTTTTGTTTTATTATAATGCAGTATGATTACAGATTTCTGTTTCCTGTCATCGGTGTCAATACTTCCATCATGATGCATTGTACTCAGTAATATCACAGATTTTTCTTTCTTTGCTTTATAAGATACCATTGTCGCTTGATTGCAGAAACCAAAGACACTCTCAAAAAGTGGTCGCTTGGGATTGTGCATCATGATTGGAGGAATTTCGCAACGGTTTGGCCTCATAGTACCAACAAGTGTGAGTTTTTTCTGAAGCAAAAATTTGCCCAGTTCCAGATTGGTAAAGTAGTTTTCCATTGTTATGTTTTTTCCAGAATTGAAAATTGGTACATACAGCAAGTGTTTTACTATGTCAGAACATAGGTCTTTCTGGACTGGAGCATCAGCTTCTTTGCCACAGTAATGGCCACTTTACACGTCCCAACGTCGGTCCGATATTGGATCCAACACCATGGGAGCGCGCTTTTTCTGGGCAGAATTCCAAGATCGCATAGGAGATGTTACACAGCGTGATATCGGCAGGCAACGCTCCAACGATGTCTACGCCCCCTTGTACAGCCGACCCAGGAACGACCATTTAACATGGGAGAGAATAGGGGACGTTGTATTTCACATCATTGTTGGGCTTTTACACAGCCCGATCCTGCTACAACATCCAACCAATATCGGGCCGTTGGAGAGCAGGCTCATTTGATCCCCGATATCGTTTTGGCATCGTTCGTGCATCGTATTGGACATTTAAACCATACAACGCACGAACGATATCGGGGCCAACGCACGAACCACGTGACTTTTGGTCGGAGTTGGACGCCGATATCGGGACGTGTAAAGTGGCCATAAGGGTATGTGCCCACAGGAAGGTTTTGCTGCATTTGAGATCAGGTTTTGCCTTGGTTTATTGTAAATCTATGCTAATCTAATCCTGAGTTTTTGGTTTCCGTCAAAACCTATGTGATCAGGGAAAAGCTTTCACACACACACTGTTTTTTTTTTCTCTACAGAAAATGGAAATACCACAGGTGTTTCCACTTTAGCAAAAGTTCAGCAAAGAATTGACATGCTCATTCTTTCTAAAACACAGCAAAACCTGAGATGTTTCCACTTTCTTCACCAAACAAAAACCAATGTGTTGGGACAGCTAATCCTAGAATCCATAGGTTTTGCTGGAAAACAAAAATGCAGCAAATCTTGTGGTGTTTGGTTTTTGTTCTCTGGAGACAGTGTAATGTGTGTGAAAGCTTTTCCCTAATAACATACGTTTTGCTGGAAACCAAAAACTCAGGATTAGATTAGCATAGATTTACATAAAACCAAGGCAAAACCTGATCTCAAACGCAGCCAAACCTTCCTGTGGGCACATACCCTTAATCAGACTATTCATGCCATAATAGCTTGTAGAATCACACATCCAGAAAATTTTTATGCCATACTTGGCAGGTTTACTGGGCATATACTGAATGAATTTGCAACGTTAAATTGGAATTGTAAGCGGATACCATGATGCATATGGAAAGCCCCTGTGCGCCTAAACATTAGAGCTCCCCCACAAGTGACAACATTTTGGAAACTAGACCCCTCAAGGAACTTATCTAGATGCATAGTGAGCACTTTGAACCCCCAGGTGCTTCACAAATCGATCCCTAAAAATGAAAAAGTATTTTTGTTTCCACAAAAATTTTCTTTTTTCATTTTTATGGATTCATTTGTGAAGCACCTGGGGGTTCAAAGTGCTCACTATGCATCTAGATAAGTTCCTTGGGGGGGTCTAGTTTCCAAAATGGGGTCACTTCTGGGGGAGCTCCAATGTTTAGACACACAGAGACTCTCCAAACACAACATGGTGTCCGCTAACAATTGGAGCTAATTTTCAATTCAAATTGTTAACGGACCCCATGTCGCGTATGGAGAGCCCCTGTGTGTCTAAACATTGGAGCTCCCCCACAAGTGACACCATTTTGGAAACTAGACCCCCCCCAATTAACGTATCTAGATGCATAGTGAGCACTTTGAACCCCCAGGTGCTTCGCAAATTGATCGGTAAAAATGAAAAAGTACTTTTATTTCACAAACATTTTCTTTTGGCCTCAGTTTTTTCATTTTCATATGAGCAACAGGATAAAATGCATCCTAAAATTTGTTGGGCAATTTCTCCTGAGTACACCGATATCTCATATGTGGTCATAAACCACTGTTTGGGCGCACGGCAGTGCTCGAAAGGGAAGGAGCGCCATTTGACTTTTTGAATAAAAAATTCGCTCCAAAAGTCAAATCGCGCTCCTTCCCTTCTGAGCCCTGCCGTGCGCCCAAAGAGTGGTTTATGACTACTTATGAGGTATCGGTGTACTCAGGAGAAATTGCCCAACAAATTTTAGGATGCATTTTATCCTGTTACCCATGTAAAAATGAAAAAACTGAGGCTAAAAGAACATTTTTGCTGAAAAAATGTAAATGTCCATTTTTTGTTTCCACTTTGCTTAAGTTCCTGTGAAGCACCTGAAGAGTTAATAATCTTCTTGAATGTAGTTTTGAGTAGCTTGAGGGGTGCAGTTTTTGGAATGGTGTCACTTTTGGGTGTTTTGTGTCATGTACACCCCTCAAAGGGACTTCAAATGTGATGTGGTCACTAAAAAAATGCTTTTGTAAATTTTGCTGGAAAAATGAGAAATTGCTGATGAACTTTGAACCCTTATAACTTCCTAACCAAAATTTTTTTTTTTTTTTACAAAATTGTGCTGATGTAAAGTAGACATGTGGGAAATGTTATTTATTAACTATTTTGTGTCACATAACTCTATGGTTTAACGGAATAAAAATTCAAAATTGCGAAATTGCGAAATATTCAATATGTTCCCCAAATTTTTTATTTTTTCACAAATAAACGCAAAAATTATCAACCTAAATTTACCACTAACATGAAGCCCGATATGTCACAAAAAAAACAATCTCAGAATTGCTAGGATCCGTTGAAGCATTCCAGAGATATTACCTCATAAAGGAACACTGGTCAGAATTACAAAAAACAGTCTGGTCATTAAAGTGGAAATTGGCTCCGTCACTAAGGGGTTAAAGTGCACCCACTATTTAAATATTTATTTAATAATAATGTAGAGCAAGTGATTTTAATAAACTGTCATATATACTTTATTAGAGAATTCTGGTTGAAATTATTATTATTTATCGTCCTTCAGCTCAATCTCGAGCTACAGCAACTTGATGTATAAACGCTCTGTAGGGAGATCGATTTTGCTCGAGCCTAGGTAGGTCCACCAGGGTCTTTTCTACTATTATCTTGACAGCATATGGGTTGCTGGTCTTCCTCTTAACCTTGTACCTTCTATTTTTCCTACCATAATGTCCTCTTTAGTGATTTTTCTCCTTATGTGATGTGTCCAAAATAGGCAAGTCATAGCTTGATCTTGCTTCATGTGACAGATCTGGTTGGATTTGTTCCAATATTGATTTATTTGTTCTTCTTGCCATCCATGGTATTGATAACATCCTTCTCCAACACCACATTTCAAAGGCGTTGATTCTTCCTCTGTTTTGTTTTGTTATCGTCCATGTTTCACTTCTGTATGTTGCTACAAAACAGATCAGGCTATGTACAAGCAATGTCTTTATTGCCAGTGAAATATTCCTTGATTTGAAGACCTTGTCCAGTAATTTCATTGTGGATTTTCCCATAGCTCTTTTCCGATTGACTTCCGGTGTTGTCACTGGATCTTGAGTGATCATAGATCTGAGTAGGTTGAAGTTCTTTACCACTCCTAGTTGGTCGCTGTCCATCTCAAATGTATCCTTGTCATACCTGGCTGTAGTCACAATCTTTGTCTTCTTTGTGTTGAGTAGCAGTCCCATATTTGAGCTTCTCTTCTGGTTGAAAGCCATTCATAAACCTTCCACAAGATGTCCCCACTAATATGTCCACATAGCAATGTAAGAGAGAGGGTGTGGCCTACACTGTGTGGGAGCTCCTGACTGCAGCTGATGAGGTGACAATGTATCAGATTACTTCAGGCTACAGCACAGTTACTAAGCAATGTCAGAATGTCAGGATCACTGCAAACTCCTCTTTCCTTGGCACAAGCTTCTGATCTGCCATCTGGCTCCACACAGCTCAGACATGATCTCTGTTAACCCCTTCTCAATTGGCACATTACACTGCTCCCTATCAGCCTGCTGTCAGAAGCTGTGGAAATACACATACAGTGCTGGCAGACACTGAGGGACAATGGCCCACACAGCCAATAAAACACAGTTTTTAAAAGAGCACAGAAAAAGTTGAGAAAACAAGTCATATGGCACAAAAAGCATTATCTTAGCTGCTATGTGACCAACCATTCAGTGCAATGTTTTTTTTTTCAATGAAAGGACAATTACACCTTAAACACCCCAATTATTATGATGGCTAATCCATACACTATAGGCACTTTTTACCTTTTGTGTCAGTCCTGTTTCCTGATAGATTGCAAGCTTGTAAGCAGGGCCCTCACTCTTATTGATAATGTTGAATTACTGTATGTCATGTTGTCTAAGGTCTGATATTGTTTGTACATGTCTCCTCTGACTTGTAAAATTATTATTGTTATATTAGATTATTAAATTATTGGGTCATTATCATTAACTGGCCACAACGAAGGCAAGAGTTCCTGACATAAGAGTCAGATATAGTATATTTCTTGTTCAAATGATTTTATTTGGTTTTAAATGACAAATGTGCAATAAACAGGTAAATTTGTACATTCCAAATGTCAATGAAGTTTGAAAATTAAGTAGTAGATAATTGAATTAGAAAATTCAGAAATAAGAACAGTGAAATAAATCAATTGACAGTCTTAATTACTTGCAAACGGGGTAAACAGAAGTGGATGGCTGTCTAACATTGCCCGTCTATAAGATTTCTTATAGTGACATAAAACTTTGAAAGGAGTTGATTAAAACGTGTAACAAGTTATAAACTTAATGAAAATTTGTTTAGGATCAGTAAAGTTACAATGGTGGAAGAAACAGTTGTAGATTTAGCTAATTAACCAATTATAACTTGGACAATAAGTAAGTTTGGTTGGTTATAAGGATGGTAAATTTTGTACTGAAAGTGAATTGAAGTTAGGGATAGATAGTCAGGTGGTGGAGTCCGGGGTGGGGTGGGTGGGGAGGAGGGAAGTATGGATACAAGTAGGGTCAGTCGTCGTTTTCTGCTTCTTTCTTCTTGGTTTGAAGTGGAGAGGGAAAGATTTCATTCCATGGGATCCATTTTTTGTTGTATTTGGCCATATTTTGGTTTCGTAATGCGAAGGATAGTTCATACGAGTTGTGGAGGGCGAGCTTTTCTAGTAGAGCTGGAAAGGTTGGTGGTTTAGGTTCTCTCCAGAGTGCAGCAATCGTAGTTTTTGCTGAAAGTATAATATGGATTATTAGTGGTCTTATTTGAGATGGAATTTGTGTAGTATTTGTGAGAAGGTTTACAAATTCAGGCGTAAGGGTTAGTGAGTTGTTTGATATATCGTAGATTAAAAGTTGGGTTTTGTTCCAGAAGTCTGTTAAAGTTGGGCAGAACCAGAAGATGTGTGATATAGTTCCGATTTCTTTGTTGCACCTCCAGCATATAGGTGAGTTTTCTTCCTTCATCTGGTGGAGTCTGTGGGGGGTAAAATACCACCTAGATAGTGATTTGTAGTGGGTTTCAATCAGGGTGGAGCAGGAGATATTTTTTTGTATGTATGCTAGGGATTGAGTTAGGGAATCAACTTCTATTGATATATCTAATTCCTTCTCCCACGCTAATATGTTTGGTGTTTTGTCCATGAATGAGTCTTGGTTGATCTCTTTACAAAGGTTCTTGGTGGACCAAAAAATGGTACTGTGAGGGAATTTGAACATTTGTGCTATTATTAGTGGTAAGTGGAAGGTTGGTTTCTTTTTTGAGAGGTAGGTGTCAATTTTTTCCCATTTCTTTTGGTCATGGTCATGTAATCCAAAGGTAATTTGTAAGGTGGGAAAGGAGATCAGGTTGTTGGAGTTGTCAAGTAAGTCAGAGATATGGTGTATATTCTTGTTTTTCCAAGTGTCGATATTGAGGGAAGAAATAAACAAATTTCAGATGTCTATTGGGATCCAATCCGGTGGAGAAAGAATAAGGTTGTCTGGAGTTTTGGCCGAGAGATTTTTCCACGACTGAACTGTGGCTTTAGTTGTTAAATTTTTTGGAAGGGGTTTTTTCTTGTCGCATAAATACGTTAGAAGGAGTAGTTTTAGTTTAATTTTCTGATGACTGTTCTCTTCGAGTGAGACCCAGCTTGGTCCTGTAGAGTCGTCTAACCATGGTTTGCTTAAGTTGATGATAGTCGCTTGGTAGTAAGTGGTGATATTGGGGACTGCCAGGCCTCCATTAATCCTGCTTTTTTCTAGAGTCGATTTCGCAATCCTAGGTTTTTTGTGATATAGTATATTTCTAATATTTACTGGAATAAAATGTATTTGAGACAAGTTCATTGCAGAGTCTGCTTAGTGTTTGATTTATAAAGGGTCTCTTTATGTTTTCCTATTTGCGTTCTTTAGTGCATTTGTGAATAAATGCTATGATACAGTTTTTACTCTGTGCATGCCCCAGCTGAGATTTTCATTGCAAAGGAGAAAGCATATGATTTAGCCAGCTGTTAGAAATTCCATTCATGACTGTTGTAAACTATACAGTTCAGTAACTCAGAAATTAATGTATGTCTGCTGCTCATACATATTTACAGACAGATAAGCTTTCAGTGCCTGGCGATGCCAACTGTTGTAAGCCTTTTTAGTGATATATGTTTCCATCAGTTTCTTCACCAGCTGACACAAATGGAAAGTCCAATAAGTAATTTTATGTTCTAGCCAAATATTATAGGCATGCAAAGTGTCCGAAACAGAGATCTATTTTACCTATTAAACATTATAAAATAGTAAAATTGTTTGGTATCCCTGAACCTGCTACAGTTTAGGATTGGGTAAATGTGTAAGTCAGTCTTCATAGTTTATATACTGTACACAATAAACCATACAAAGGTTCATTTTAGACATATGCTCAGTTGGAATTTGTTTCTATAATAGTGTTGACTTATTGTTCCCATGTCTCCTAAAGAGTGGTATATTGCTAGGTTATACCACCAGTTTCTGCCTACCAAAATAAAGTGACATTGGCAGTAGGAAGCAGTATGTCAGTACATCTACTGTCAGCTCTGCTTGACTGGTTATGAAAGATGTTCACATGTACAGCACTCTGCTGTTTGTATTAAACTCTTGACAATAAAATGAGTCTCAAAGGGCATTTACACTACAGAATAATCGTGAATGAGCATTTGTTAGAAGTGCTCCTTTCATGATTATCTTGCAGTTTAAATTGGCTGCTGATCACCCGAAGAACAATCAAAATGCTCATTCATTGAGTTAAGTGATCTTTTGCATGCCTTAAAAGATTCTTGTAGTTCTTGGGGTGCTTCATATTGTATAACAAGTACTCGCACTGCTTACAACTATGACAGTTTATGAGCAACCAGCAAACTAGTGTAAGGGTGCTTTCACATCTGCGGTAAAGTGTAATTCCCGGCAGATATCACTGCATCTGCCGGATCTGCCGTGTAATGGCCGACTTGTGGCACCGATCCAGCAAGTCCCATTCATTCTCTATCGTGCTTGCAATTTCTCGCATGGAATAACCTTCATAGAACAAGAAGTTCTCTTTTTCTGGCCATCTTGAGAGTTTCTTAGAACAAATAAATGTAATGCTCCAGATTCTCAACTAGCTCAAAGGAAGGTCAGTTTTATAGCTTCTTTAATCAGCTAAACCGTTTTTAGCTGTGCTAACATACTTGTACAAGGGTTTTCTAGGGTTTTCTAAACATTCATTAGCCTTCTTACACAATTAGCAAACACAATGTACCATTAAAACACTGGAGTAGTGCTTGTTGGAAATTTGCCTCTAAACAGCTATGCAGATATTGCATTATAAAACAGATGTTTGCAGATAGAATAGTCATTTACCACATTAACACTGTATAGAGTGTATTTCTGATACATTTAATGTTAGCTTCATTGAAAAAAATGTGCTTTTCTTTCAAAAATAAGGAAATTTCTAACTGACCCCAAACTCTTGTACAGTAATACAGTATCATTTGGTTTGGTCTGCCTGCGTAAACAGTAAAAGTTTACTGATTAGCGGTCATTCATGCCGCCAGTCGATCTGTGTGAACAGATCTTTTGTGCGCTTGTCAGACCATTATTTCATGGGGAAATTGGACCTTTGGTTTTGCAATTCAATTGGTGAGTATTTTATTATTGTGTTGAGATAATGGTGTTTATTAGCCAACCAATTTAAAGTGTAACTTTCATTTCATTGAAAAAAAAAATCCTACACTGGTTAATGAAGGGTCACATAGCAGCTAAGATAATGCTTTTTTTGTGCCATATGGCTTATTTTTTCACATTTTTCATCCCCTGCACATCTCATCTGATGTCATCTCAGTGATCCTATTGCCACTGTTAACCCTTTGGATGGATCTGTCGTTCCAAAGCCCCACGGAGATTGGAGAGCCCGTGAAGTGATCACGGGTTCTTGATCTGTCACTTGCAGAGCCCAGGGTCATTACAGCTGTGTGTATTAAGACTTATTTGCCAGAGGGATCAAGTACATATTTCTGTGTTCAAACTTCAAATAACTATATAATTTAGACAATGTGAGTTCAGGATTTTATTTTTGATACTCTATCTCTCACTGTTAAAATTAACCTACCCTTAAATTTATAGACAGTTCATGTCTTTGTCAGTCGGCAAACTTACAAAATCAGCAATGGATCAAATACTTATTTCCTCCACTGTACTTGGCAGAGATAATACAACCAGTGTCTGATACACACTACACACAGATTGGGCAGCATGTGTCAGCTAAGGCTGGCTTCACACTACGTTTTTTACTATCCTGTTCTGTTAGTTTTTGAAACAAACAGAACAGGATCGTTTTTGGCCCCGATGCATCCTTATGGCACCGGATTGGCCCTGTTTGGCCATCCGGTTTTGTGAATCTGGTGCAGGATTCGTTTCTGTCCTGTTTTACACTGATCCCAAAAATGAGGCCAGCAGATTTTTGGGCTCCGGTGACAAAACAGGACAGAAAGGAATCCTGTCCTGCCCGCCACACTTAACATGGGGGCCTATGGCACCGGATCCAGGAAACAACAGAATAGTTTCCCAGATCCGGTGCCAGGGTACAGAGCATGCGCAGAACAGGAGCGCTGCTCTGTACCCATAGTAAATCTGTCTAATATCACTTTAGCATTGTCTCTATATACACTGCTAAAGTGATATTAAATAAAGGGATGGTTAAAAATAAAAATTAATAAATCCTCACCTTCCGGCGACCACAAGTGTCCCACGCTGAATCTCCCGGCCATTCAAGGACCTTGCATGATGTTACTGGGAGGGCAGGGCAACCCGATCATATGACCACATCAGTGCGGGTTTTAATTGGTGCTGATGCAGTCATGTGATTGGGTTGCCCCGCCCCTCCCAGTGACATCATGCAAGGTCCTCAAATGCCGGGAGATTCAACGTGGGACACTCAGAAGTCGTTGGAAGGTGAGAATTTCTTATTTTTTATTTTTAATCATACCTTTATTTAATATCATTTTAGCAGTGTATATAGATATACACTGCTAAAATGATAATTGACAGCACTGACAGCACTTGTTACACAGCGTTGACAGCAACTCGGCTCCTCGCTGCTCTTTCTGTGCCTGGATACCGGTGCCAGTCCGGTGCTGTCCATTCCTGTTCGTTTGGATCCTGCAAAAAACAGGATTCAAACAAACAGGACAAAAACATAGTGTGAAGCCAAGCCTAACAGGTTCATTTTAAAGGGAATCTGTCACCAGTTTTTTTGCTACTTAATCTAAGATCAGCATAATGTAGAAACAACCCTGATTCTTCTGATGTATCACTTACTGGGCAACTTAGAGCAGTTTTCATAAAATCACAGTTTTATCAGCAAGAGATGATCACTAGACAACTAGTAAGCCTGTTGCCAGATAGTTCAACCACACTGTCATTATGTATTGGTAGATTCCTTCTTATACACAGAAAGCTGTCAATTAGTTGTGTGGATGGACTTTTACATAGCTCAACAGAGAATGGGTAGATCAAAGCTACAGTCAGCAGTCCAGTAAGTTTGATACTGTGCTGGAATCAGGATTTCTGCCCCTATATCATGCTTTTCTCAGATGGGGTACCAAAAACCTGGTTACAGATTCCCGTTATAAATCCTTGGGTAATGATGACAGAGGTGTTTGTCAGGTTACTATAGTATCCTGGCATGGACTAGCAAAAAGGGAGTTGGCCATTTGGGAAGAAAATGAGGTCCAGCTACAGAGCTGGGATAGGTGAGTAATAAAGCGGGTGTCTTATGCCAAAAAAATTATAATAATTACCTCCTAGGAGAATAAGGTTTCTATAAAAAAAATTCTCTGCAATTATGCACCATAGCAAAGGTTTACAATCAATTTATCTACAGAGCAGAGTCCAATCTGCACAAAATACGAGAGAACAGTCTTCTGTGAATGATTAACTCTTTTGAAGTTCAAGTTATCTCTTAAGAACTAATACTCTAGGAGAATGTAGGTGCATGGAAGGTTCTCAAGACGCATTCAAAATTAGGGAGGAGAAACATTCCAGTAAGAACATATACATATATAGCCTGAGAAAAACAAATCCTAAGAATTGTGTGGGCCATGTGTGTCAAAACGAAAGGAATGGCGAATTGTATATGGACATTCAAAATTACAAATATTACCCTGACAACAATTTGAAGGTTATTCCACAGTATTATATTCACTATATAGATATTTAAAAGAACAGTATTTTCCATTTTCTTAAAACATACATTTTTTTTCAACATTACAATGTACACATTCACCATAGCAATTTAAGGCAAGGTTCACATATCGTTTGGGTTTGTGCTGCTGTCAAACAGAACAATGTAACTGAGAGTTTAACGCATTCATAGGCTTCCATTCAAAAGATGCACACTAAGGGTAAGTGCACATTACCCGGCGGTTCGGTCGGCGGCTGCTGGCGGGACCCGCCAGGAAGCTCCGGCGCCGTCCACCGGCTTCCTGGCGGGTATGAGCTGCGGGAGCCGGGCGGTATCCGGCGGCTGCCCAGCGGTTTCTCGGCGGCGGTTCTGCAGCGGCTGGAAGCAGCACATGATTCTGCTTGCAGCCGCTGCAGAACCGGCCGTTTTTTGAACATGATCATTCTTTGCTAACCCGCTGGGAAACCTGCGGGTTAGCAACGGATGACGCTAGGTAACCGGCGGTATTGTGCACAGGCTTGGGCGGGTTACATTAGTTTCAATGTTAATCCAAACGCCGGTTTTGGATTAACATAAATTTAAATAAAACTAATGTATGCAAAACGGCGGTTTACACAGGTAAACCGCCGAAAACCCGCCCAGTGTGCACATACCCTAACACATGACAAAATTGGCATGTGTTTGCAAGTATGCGTTTTTTGAAACACACATGCAGACATGGACTACCTTTTTTTTTTGTCCGGTTAAGAAACCAAACACAGTATAATGTCATGCAACAGATTTGTACATATTTGTAGCATGTGTTACATTGCATATGTAGCTAGATAGATGAAAAAATGCTTAGGGCTTCGCAGTATTTTTCAGTCTCTTCACAGATAAAGCAGACAGCTGCGAGCTGTAACACTCAGCTGCCTATTTTTACATTGGCTGGCAAAAAAAAGCATAGGGCTTCGCCCTATTTTTAATTACCAACCAAGGTAAAGCTAGGCAGCCTGGGGCTGGTATTCTCAGCGTGGTAGGAGGTCATCCTTATTGGGCCCCCCATGCAATAGAATAGGAACCCGCAGAGACCCAGGAATTGGACATAAGAAGTGCCAAGCCCTGGTGCTTTACCAGCTCTTCCAGTTGCCCTGGTGCTGGTGGCAAACCAGGTAATAAGGGGTTGATTCCAGCTTTGTACTGGCAGCTGGCACTAAGCCCAAGATTCTTAATGTCTAGGTAATGTTAGACCTGGCCATTAGGAATCTCAAGTAAATAGTAAAGAAGACACAACACACAGAAATAAAAGCATTTTATTATAACAAAAAACACAGACACATATCTTGACTCCATCTTTATTTCTCCCACTTCCCCTCCGACAATAATCCAACACAAGAGCTGCTGCCAGGTGAGCACAGGATGAATTACGGATTGCATGGTTACCTGAGCTGTGTCCTCGGGTGACGTCACTGACTCACCAAGGACATTGTTCAGGTAACCATGGTAACTGCTTTGCGTCCTGTGATCACCCAGCTGCATCGAAGGCCGCGGTGTGGAAGAAGCCTCCTGTCATCATGGCCTATGAATACAGACTGAGAGAGCCAAGAGATGTGACCGGGTGAACACAGGTTGCATAGCGGTTACCATTGTTACTTGAACTGTGTCCTTGGATGAGTCAGTGAGGTCACCTGAGGAACCATAGCAAATATTATTGTGGCTTCCTTGTTCGGTGTGAAGGATTGATTTTTGACTTGTGCAAGAAAAGAAAATGGTGGTAAACTAGCCAAAACATGAGAATTCAACACTTTATTGGGGGGAGGTTTGTAATTTAACATGTTCACTATATGGCAGTGTGATTCTCCAGGTTAGTATGAGTTTGCAGATACCAAACATGTATATTTTTTCCTGTGCACCTAAAAAATCTTTGCTTTATCTTAAAGGTAACCTGTCACCCAGTTTTTGCCATCCCATCTAAGAGCAGCATAATGTAGAGACAGAGATCCTGATTCCAGAGATGTGTCACTTACTGAGCTACTTGCTGTCATTTTGATAAAATTAGTGTTTTCTCTGCTGCAGATTTAGCAGTTTGTGAATATGCCAGACTACCAGACTAATGATAATATCCAACTGATTAAACAGTGATTTTATCAAAACTACACTGAGCAGCCCTATAAGTGACACATCGCTGGAATCAGGATATTGGGTCCTATATTATACTACTCTCAGATTAGGTTGCAAAAACCTTGTGGCAGGTTCCCTTTAAGGAGTTTTGAAATACTTTGAAAAACCCTTGTCATATCCTATGTGCAGTCTATAGAAATAAACTGACATTTCGTTCATGTGAATTTCAAGTGATGTTTGAAAGATGCATTTCCTTGTCCATGTGACTTTAGTGTGACACTCAATCTCTGCAAACAATTTGCACTGGCTTCTGTCTGAGCATACAAAAAATAGACTGTAGATACTCTTTGAACTTATTCCTCTGAACTTTTCCCTTTTGAACTTTGAACTCTTAAAATTTAAAAGGACTACAGTTATTGGACTAATGTAGCCACAAACTCTTTAAAGCCTGCGGTGGATAGACTAGCACCGTACAGACTTACCTGTTTTCTATTTTTCAATATTTTTCAGTGTCTTTTTGTAAATTTGTATATTTTAAGACTATGTAAATATGTTACCTGTTCCATTATTATTGTTATTTCTTTTGTTAAAACAAAATTGCTCAGTCCAGGAGTACTGATGTTACCTAGGGGGGTATGTGGCACTATTCTCATGCAGATAGCCACAGACTTCTCTAATGCACAGCTGGGTTTTCCACAGCAGGTACCTACTACATACAACACCTTCCACCCCGGCACAGTAGGGGAAGCACCACTTGCTGACCTTAGGCAAGATCCCCTATAAATACTGCTGCTGGGGGTGGAGTTAGTCAGAGTGTGCAGACGCTAGGAGAGCTGCGAAGACGTCCTGGTGGTCGGTGCTGCGATTAGGCCCGAACCAGTGACCCGGAGAGGCCCTTCTATGTTCCACAAGCCTAAGTAGGACTGAAGGCAAGGAGCATAGGACAGAAAAGGAGTGAGGAACTTGAGGGAGTTCGTCGAAAGGAAACCACCGGATATTGGGGATCCACACCTGTGGAATACTATAGGACCACAGAAAACCCTGTTGCACCGTGGAGGCTTCGGCTACCCCATTTCCTATGTGGGTCAAGAGAGGGAGCCAGACACAGCAGGGCAAAGCCGCAGTGATCAGGAGAAGGTAACCCGGAGACCGCACAGGAGGAGAGACAGACACTACAGTCAGTGAGAGAGAGGAGGCAAGTCTGGCTGCAAGCAGGCTGTGCTTCAGACAATACTACAGAGCAGAGGAGGCCTTATACCCACTTGCTGTGAGGACCCACTGTGCAACCTGTCCACTCGTTAGTGCCCTGAATCATTTTACCTGCCAACCATCAGTAAAAGGTAAAAGAGACTTTGATGTGTGCGTGTATCCTTCTTCCCCACTCCTAGTATCCTACATAGACTGTTCCAGTGCTCCCTATGCAATCCCAGCTCCACTCCAAGCTGCCCCTCCTCACTACGCTGTCCCGGAGGTCCCAGTCCTACCTGTGGAGGTCTATACCATCCTAGCTGCAATACCACCTAACTGTGGCGGCGCTGGTGCAAATCACCAGAAACTGCAGGTGGCGTCACGACAACAAACTCTGTATATAATCCCCTGTAAATATAACCCCCTTTTCAAAGATAGGCCCAGGACACGGGATCAGGCATGGCCACCATTCGCAGAGACACAGCAGTTAACCCTTGCCGCCTGATACCCGAGTACCCCAAAGCCTGGGTGCTACAATCAGCATCTGTGGGAGAGAGAACCCGGCATTGATTGGTTGCAGGACTTGTGTGTTACATAACAGTGACGTCTTCCCGGGTAAACAATATTTCATCCTTTGAAATGCACCCACATGAGAGACGAGTATATACAGTAAGCTTTTGTTATTTCATTAAGTTATTAATGCAACACATGATGAATGTCTCCTATAGTTTGAATATAAATGTAACTTTATTTTTGACCTGACATGATGCTGGCACAGCTACCGTGATCAATATAGACTGGAAGGCCAGGATTGCGACAGGGGTTGGTATATGGCAATAAAAAAGAGAACCTATCTGTACTATGACAGACTACATTGTCTTGCACCTATTATGGATCTCCATCCATAAATTATTGAATTTTAGTTTGTGTTGTCAAATTATCTTAAATTTGTGAAACATAACACGTTTTCCTTTACAGAACTGAATTCAACCTCCAAGATAGGAATACTGCCTCAGAATCTGATGTACAGGTAAATCCTTTTGGGGAATGGCAAAAGGAGGCCAGCCAAGGGCCATGTTCAGAATGGTCATGCCCACAATTATTCCCTCCATTATCAGCAACAGCATCTTCAACGGCTGCATCAGTATCCACAGCACCAGGTGCATATTGATCCATGGTACCAGCAGCATCAGCATCCTCAGCAACACATGATCTGTCTGAAGAACAGGCACTGCAATGGATGATGGGGAGGAGGCCTTTGCTAGAAGCCTGGCACGGTATTTGAGGGAAATTCCTTGAGTTGTGAGACTGTGTCTCCAGTCATCAATGCAGAATTAAATTGATGCCTGCACTGAACTGAATAACCCCTAGGTGTTATTTGAGTCTATAGAAAGATGGCAGTTGTCAAACTCTAACTAACTGCATTTGTCTCATACAGTGGTCCAACAACCACAAGTAGTCCAGCAAGCGGCTGAAGTAGTACAGCAATGTGCTAGACAACAGCAAGCTCCATGAAAACCATTGCCGTCACCTCCAGCTTACGGAGCAACATGCCAGGTGACAGCAAGCAGGTATTCAGAAGCCATGTATGCACAACCCCAGTAGGACTGGTGTACCCCTGCCTCATCAAGACACAAATATCAATGGGAGACAAGTGCCTCATGGTTGGTGCCTGCAGCAACAGCTGGAGCAATCTTTTCCTTATTATAGATGTTCCACCCCATCCTGTGTGCCCTCACAGGTACAGACTGGGTTACATTCAAGTCACCATCTTGCATCCACATCATCTGTTGGGCAACCAACGGAGCCAATTCCCCACCACCTCAATTCCCCAATTCTTTCTTTGAGCCAACATCACCTTTTTTCATATGTCAAAACTTTTTTCTTTTCTTTTTTGAATTTTTTTTTACATTTACAGATGTTCATTATAGATGGATAAATCCATATGACTTTAATATGGGGATTATTACAAGGTTGCCTATTTTAGATACGAAGGAAACCATTTAATTATAATATGGTTATGTTTGGTAAAATAATAAAATTTCCATGACTAAATTATGGTTGCCTATTTTAGGTACAAAACTACCATGATTGTAATATAATTAATATGACATAGTTGCCTATATATGCTACATTAAAATATTAAGATGTGTGATTGTGTCTAGAAAAAGCCTTATTATTATTATTGATCCCTGTGGTGGCACAAAATAAGAAGCAAACATGTCACACACTAGGAGGGACAATGGGTCCCAACGTTGTCTACTGGAAACATTTGGATGTGGTGCCTGATTTTGTCCATTGTCTCCATCATCCCCAGTATCCTGTGTATATTCGTGCATGCATGTATTGTTTTGCAGTATTACGCATTCCTTAACTACTTTATTGAAAGTATCAACCATTCATTTGGAGGGCTGTCATCAGTATCCTCCATTTGGCACATAAATTTCCACTTGTATACTCCACAGTATGCCTTACTTGTGATAGCTGATAGTTGAATATACAGAGTTGGTGCTCAAGAGCACATTGAGGAAATTGCTCATTACTTGGCGTGTTAATTGGAAGGCCCCATCTCCGACAACAATGTATGAGACTCGATCTCCACTGGAACCAGATAGGGGATATGGTGGTGGGACATCCAAGTCATTGTTTCGAAGCCGCCAACCCATTATGGAAGAATTAAATATCTGGGAATCTCCCGTTCTTCAATAGGCCACAATTATAAATTTGTATGTGCTGTCAACCAAGGCCAACAGCACAACAGAAAAGTATTATTTATAATTGGAGTTTTGTGTCCATGAATTTGGCGGCTTCTTAATGTGGATGTTTTCCGTCAATTGCACCTATAATGTTAGGAAGCTAACAGTTTTCTTGAAACCTCTGACTATCAACTGTCCTGTTTCTGGGGCGTCGGCTTTACGGAATGATGGAGTTGGTTCCAAATTTCAGAACAGGTTGTGTGAACTATACCCACTATTGTGGACTTGCTAAGCAGGAATTCCAGATGTAACCCACCATATGATAGGCTGGTGGAGAGAAACCTAGAGAGGAAAATGATAGGAAAACATTAGTGAGAAAGTTGAAACACTTACAATATACAGTTAGGGCCAGAAATATTTGGACAGTGACACAAGTTTTGTTATTTTAGCTGTTTACAAAAACATGTTCAGAAATACAATTATATATATAATATGGGCTGAAAGTGCACACTCCCAGCTGCAATATGAGAGTTTCCACATCCAAATCGGAGAAAGGGTTTAGGAATCATAGCTCTGTAATGCATAGCCTCCTCTTTTTCAAGGGACCAAAAGTAATTGGACAATGGACTCTAAGGGCTGCAATTAACTCTGAAGGCGTCTCCCTCGTTAACCTGTAATCAATGAAGTAGTTAAAAGGTCAGGGGTGGATTCCAGGTGTGTGGTTTTGCATTTGGAAGCTGTTGCTGTGACCAGACAACATGCGGTCAAAGGAACTCTCAATTGAGGTGAAGCAGAACATCCTGAGGCTGAAAAAAAAGAAAAAATCCATCAGAGAGATAGCAGACATGCTTGGAGTAGCAAAATCAACAGTTGGGTACATTCTGAGAAAAAAGGAATTGACTGGTGAGCTTGGGAACTCTAAAAGGCCTGGGCGTCCACGGATGACAACAGTGGTGAATGATCGCCGCATACTTTATTTGGTGAAGAAGAACCAGTTCACAACATCAACTGAAGTCCAGAACACTCTCAGTGAAGTAGGCGTATCTGTCTCTAAGTCAACAGTAAAGAGAAGACTCCATGACAGTAAATACAAAGGGTTCACATCTAGATGCAAACCATTCATCAATTCCAAAAATAGACAGGCCAGAGTTAAATTTGCTGAAAAACACCTCAAGAAGCCAGCTCAGTTCTGGAACAGTATTCTATGGACAGATGAGACAAAAATCAACCTGCACCAGAATGATGGGAAGAAAAAAGTTTGGAGAAGAAAGGGAACGGCACATGATCCAAGGCACACCACATCCTCTGTAAAACATGGTGGAGGCAACGTGATGGCATGGGCATGCATGGCTTTCAATGGCACTGGGTCACTTGTGTTTATTGATGAAATAACAGCAGACAAGAGTAGCCGGATGAATTCTGAAGTGTACCGGGATATACTTTCAGCCCAGATTCAGCCAAATGCTGCAAAGTTGATTGGACGGCGCTTCATAGTACAGATGGACAATGACCCCAAGCATACAGCCAAAGCTACCCAGGAGTTCATGAGTGCAAAAAAGTGGAACATTCTGCAATGGCCAAGTCAATCACCAGATCTTAACCCAATTGAGCATGCATTTCACTTGCTCAAATCCAGACTTAAGACGGAAAGACCCACAAACAAGCAGGACCTGAAGGCTGCGGCTGTAAAGGCCTGGCAAAGCATTAAGAAGGAGGAAACCCAGCGTTTGGTGATGTCCATGGGTTCCAGACTTAAGGCAGTGATTGCCTCCAAAGGATTCGCAACAAAATATTGAAAATAAAAATATTTTGTTTGGGTTATGTTTATTTGTCCAATTACTTTTGACCTCCTAAAATGTGGAGTGTTTGTAAAGAAATGTGTACAATTCCTACATTTTCTATCAGATATTTTTGTTCAACCCTTCAAATTAAACATTACAATCTGCACTTGAATTCTGTTGTAGAGGTTTCATTTCAAATCCAATGTGGTGGCATGCAGAGCCCAACTCGCGAAAATTGTGTCACTGTCCAAATATTTCTGGCCCTAACTGTACATACAATGTATTAGTCCTTATATCCTACTAGTCTACTAATGTCTGTAGCTGCACCCTTGTATAGAATTATACCACATACTCAAGGGAAGAAAAGGGTACAGCAACATTACAAAGTTTCCCAACATATAAGACATTTTTTTCATAAAGAATCAAACTAGTCGATAAAATTACCAAGTTGTCCCTAAAGGGGAAGGGGGGGGGGTGTAATTTGGGCATCATATCTGATTTTTCCATCCAAAAAATAGATGAAAGGAGACACATGACACAGAGCATTTACTAGGTCTCCAAGCCAGGAGGCCATCAAAAACAGAAATTATGCTAATCCAACATGATCTGCTTAAACATTAATCTTGTAAAGGATATTGTCACCAATATTTACTACATGTGCAGAGGAAATAGACTTTTAGATTTAATTATTTAAGTCAAAGAAAAGAAAAACAAAAAATGTTTACTTTAGAGACAACAGAAGTTGCTTCTCTGGTGAAATACATCTCGGCATATTCATATTTCAGAAAGTGATTCCAGGTCGCAGTTCCTCCAACAAACGGTCATATGTGGTGATAGTCACGTGGCAGAAGGCAAAAAACTCCGCTGGATGACGCCTGAGCTCACTATACATGCGC